>RJWK010042532.1:0-19122 GCA_004363435.1 Platanista minor
ATATATATATATATATATATATATATATATATATATATATATAAATAAAATAGAAATGTGTACACAGCATTAGGGAGCCGTGAAAGAGAGGCTTCCCAACTCTGCTTAATTGAGGTAAGAAAACATAGAGGATGTGAAATTTCAGCTGAACGAACGTGTTTTGGTTAGGGCACCGTTAGAGAGGGGGAAAATTGGAATCAGGGGTGAGCTCTGAGCATCTGCTCTTTTAAAATACAGATTCTAAAATGTGTGAAGCTTACATTGTACAGACCGGGCAGGCCTTTATTTCCAAAGGACTAGCATAAACTAAATGGCACAAGAAGAGTTTTAAAATCTTACATTTTCAATCCTCATGCTACAATTATCCCTTAGCTCTAAAAGCTTCGTCTTATCTTAGAATAATATATAAGAATAACAGGAAGGTAGGTGAACCAAGTGGCTGTTTACACTTTGAAATTGAAGGAAACACTGAAATTTTAACTCCTTCTTATCTGGCCTATGCTTTCATCACTAGAATTCTTCTTTCTTCCAGTAAAAGTGAAAACATTGTCAGCCATGTTACCGCAACAGTCCAAAATGACTTTGAAGTTTCCTCTAGTCCGAATACCATAGTCTACCTTCTTAGATTAACCTTTTCTGACCTTTGAACATAGACTTGAGCCCTAAAATATCAAGCTTCTCTTTAGACCAATGGCTTCAGGCTGCATCACTAAAAACTTCCTTCAGGCTCAACTCAAGAATTATGCTTTACACTCACACTGTATTTTAATGATGTTTAAGGGTAGATTTGGTACACTGAGATGTCAAACTTGCTGAGTTCATTGAACTGAACATTGCCAGAGCTTTACCTGAAACAATTAAAAAGCATTACACATTATGTAAGACAGAAAATAGCGAGAAAAACACCGCTTCTCTACAAGAATAGTTACTGCAACTTCTTGCTAGAGAATGAGTGTCTCTAACATATGTTTGGACGAACTAGACCACTTGAGATTTCAACCCGTGAAAACACAGCAAAGCTCTGACCACTGGCTGGTCACTTACATGAAGTGTTTTTTGCTGACACCACATAGCGAAACTCTACATTTTAGCAGATAATGATGTGGCACTTTCCAAGTGAGTGAATGCAATGAATATGAAAATTGGTGATGATAGTAACTCAGTAAGTTTATGAGGCATAATTGTCTCAGAAAAATAACACCTTCTAGTGGGAAAGTTGATAAGGGCAGATAATTTGAATTAGGCGAGGCAAAAAGGTCAAAACTGATGACTTTGGAAAAATGTGAAATCATCCTAAATACATTACTTTCATTGGAGGTCTCCTAGGTGCCAGCTCTAAGAAGGAGCAATGCACTGCCTGTTGGTTTTTACAATGTAAGGGGTAATGGATAAGGAGGGACTGAGAAAATCATGTGTTCCAAAGAACTATTTTGTTGCAGAAAATATTCCTGAGCTTCTTTACTTTTTCTTGACTCTTTTTAAAAGCACTTTCACTTCTATCCTGGGTCTGCCTTTTGTTTGCAACTTGAAAATGTCTAATAAGACACCTTGCCGTGCACATGACCTTACAAGAGAATCTCTAGTACATAAGCGTTTTCTGTAATTCTTTGGGTTCTTATATGATAATATTTGATATCTCTATAGGTTCCCTAAAGAGGTTAAAATCAGAATGAAAATTAAGTCACTGGAATCAATAAAAATATTGTAACTTATAAAATGTTACTATTAAGAAGCAGCCTTCAAGGTCTTAAAGTTTTGCATGTAAATATTGTATCTTTCAGTGATATTAGGCTATTGCACAGGCAGATTTGATCTAATAATTGTGCCTAGTCAATCACTGAAAATCTACCTAGGCAGTAGCATTTCTCACCTGTAAATGAACCCTTGTCAGAATCCTCAAGCAAAAGGAGCACTTATCTTCAGTCTGTACAACCTTGGGACCCACACTCTAGCATGAAACTATTATAATCTTACCCAAATAATAGCCTCAAATGAATAGAACATGTCTTTCCTCTTTTAGAAATATGGCTTAGAGGAATTTATCTGAAAACCACACACACACACACACACACACACAAACACATGCGTGCATGCACGTGCAACCTTGAACGGGTGATCTATACAATGTGATGTCACACTAGAGCTAGTCTTCAAGTAATCTGTGGTTGGAATGAGGGGGATAAGAAATACTCTAAAGGACATATATTTAAGAGATTAAAAACATCGAACATTCTTCTACCCTGTAGAAAGGATGTTTGAACATTTTAATTCATTAGAAAAATATCACTAGCCATTACTCTTTTGTAAAATCATAGACGATTACAGCCTTGTAACAGTCAGGGAAGATCTTGTACAGGACCAGTACAGAAAGGACCTTGAATATTTAATTTTATAAGTGGTAAAATGAAAGCCCAAAGAGAAGATGTGACTTGTCTGCAATCACAGAGCTATTTGGTGGCTTCACTGAAATTAGAACCCAAAGTTTCTGGATTTACCACCCTACTTTCCTGTTCTCCGTATGTTACCCTTACTTCCCCTTGATATGAATTTTATGAAAAAAAATTAGCATTTCTCCTGGAAGAAAGAAGCTAAAGTCCACTAGCAAGGTCGCTACTGATCTGGGTTAGGCCCGATTGGAATATGGCGGAATGTGGTTTGCTTTATTTGGCTGGGAGCATTTCTCTGTAACCTGAGGATTCATTAGTTTGAAGTGCTGGCCTTTTGCCTCTTTCCAAGGCCATTTTAGATGCAAATTGTACCCCAGACATCATTTTTAAGTGACAGGAAAATCTCTGGAGATAACAAGAATCAGTCTGTGAAATTTATGGACCCTTTTTGCATTTTCTAATCCTTCTTGATGAATAACTCAGTTTCCAGCCAGGGTTTGAACTTAAGAGTTGATAAAGCATCAGTTTAAGCTGCTGGCTACTAAATCAATGTAAGCGATGGCATAATCAGCCTTCCTACTCCCTCCACTACCTACCCACAGAATTTCATCAGACTTCTATTGAGTCAGGTCAGCAAGAGACAGATACCCTGACAGGCCATTTGTAGCCAATGGTTAGCATGGGAAGAGTGTGTGGACCAGCAAAATGATGCAGTTCTACTAATGAGCATATCGGTAATCTTCAGAGCAAGACTGAAAACCTTGACCTAGAGATTGCTGTAGTTTAGGGAGGAGGAGTATTATGAAACAATGGGGAGGAGACAGCTAATGACTTTGATCATTTATAGAGAAGATGCCTTTGGTGATATTGTGTACTTATTCTGGTTTTCTAACCTATAATGGGAAGGCATGTCTAGGCGAAGAACACACAGCAAATTGGAGGGGCAGTTTACAGACCCTTGCAAGATGGGAGAAAGCGGGAGACTAGATTTTGAGTGAGGGTGGGCCCTCCTTAGTTATCCTCTCTGGAATTTGATAATGGAAATTTCTTCCAAAGGTTCATCTTCTCCTGGCAAATTGAGAAAAGTTTCCACTTTTCTGAAACCAAAGTTTTGGCATGTAGTTTTAAGTGTAGGTTATGTTATACAGAGAAATCTTTATTGCCCTGACGGATGATCCAGGGTGGTAGTTTGTCTTATTAAAATTTTGCTGTCTATAGAAGTATGCATTTTAATTATAATTTAAAAAAAAAAGTGTGTCCAGTGTTTAACTGAGCAGATGTCTTTCTATACCCAGACTTGTCAAGAAGCATGGATGCACTCTGGCTTTTCTGATGTTGTGCATGAGTAAATTGACATTTTATGACTCTGCACTCTGTTTTCTAAGCCAGATTCCTGAAGAACATGAAGATGAAGGCTGTCTGAGCTGAGAGGAGGGTCACTGTGATAAGATGTGAATCTTGAGGATCAAGGGGTGGGTTTCTCAATCTTGTTTCTTAGGATCGGAGTGGTTGTCAGAGAAAGTCTGTTAGTAAAGAACAGGCACGATGAACTACTTGACTAAGAAGAAATCCACCACGAGGGGGAGAGGACGTCTACTTTTTAGTGAGGATTGATGTTTCTGTACATCCTCTATAGGAAGATGGTTTTCTAAAGCCTTGCTACTTAAAGTGTGATCCATGGACCAGCAGAACTAGCATCTCCTGGGAGCTTTTAAAAAATGCAAAAATCGGGCTTCCCTGGTGGCGCAGTGGTTGAGAGTCCACCTGCCGATGCAGGGGACGCGGGTTCACGCCCTGGTCCGGGAAGATCCCACATGCCGCGGAGCGGCTGGGCCCGTGAGCCATGGCCGCTGAGCCTGCGCGTCCGGAGCCTGTGCTCCGCAACGGGAGAGGCCACAGCAGTGAGAGGCCTGCGTACCAAAAAAAAATAAATAAATAAAAAGCAAAAATCTCAGGTCTCTTCTTACTAAAGAAGAACCTGCAATCTAACAAGATTTTCAAGTGGTCCATTTGTATCTTACAATTTGAGAAGCATTGTTCTAAAAGAAAGCTGCACATAAAGATAAATGTTTTTCCTCCTCGAAGGTCTGAGGACTTTTGTGACAGCCCAAGGGTCCATGGTCAAATCCATCTCTTGGGAGTGAAACAAATTATACTGTAATTTAAATTTTGCAAACCAGTTTTCATATGCATGAGACACCCATTGTGATTTTAAATGATTCAGATAAATTGAGGCTTTTTCTTTCTCTGTCTCCCTCTGTCTGTCCCTCCCTTTGCCACCTTCCTTCTCCTACAAACCTCTCCCTCTTTCTCTTCCCTTCCTTTTCCTCCCCTCCCCTCCTCACCCCTCCCTTTCTCCCTCTCTCTCTCTCTCTCTCTCTCTCTCTCTGATATGGAAAAATCAAATCTATTAGTCCATAAAACTTCAGTAGTTCAGTGTGAAGACATAACCATTTTCTCTTACTGGTTTAAGAATCTCTTTGGAGGCTGGGGGTTGAGAATCTGTATTCTCAGGCACGAATGTGGGATTTTGCGGCAGAATGAGTGGCAAAGTGCTGTCTCTGATCCTTACCTGGACAGTGTCCTCAAATATCAGTTACCCACAACTAAAGTAATAGGGTCTGTTATAGAAATAAAAATACTTTTCACAATTAAAAATTTAACATTTTAGTTTAGGTTGCATTAAGTTTTCCCTAAATGGGTTGACTTGCAAAAGCTAAACTGATTTTTCATCTTTTTGGGGGAATGTACTTAAGTAGGTACAAAAAACTTAGTGGCCAGATGGGAGTTTGTTTAACAAACCAAAAACTTGCTCTAAAAACCAGGTTCCTTTATTTCAGTGGATTTACAATAAATTACTGAATAAACAAATATTTACTTTTAGCCAAATGCTATCCTAGGTGAGGGATATGATAGGTTCTTCTAGTAATAATTTTTGCATTTTCAGGTATACACTTAGATCTGTACTATTTTCATTTCAAACTCGGGGAAAACATCTGTGACTATAGATATAAAGTGGTTTCCCTGTAGCTTTAAAAATATTTTCTTCCGAATTATTTTCCACATCCAAATTTAGAGAGTAAATGATCCAGTCTTCCCTTTTGATGGCAAAGGGGAAACAGTCAGTATAAACGAATACAAACTAGATATACTCAGAGTCAAATTGGATTTCCAAATAACAGTAAACAATGATCATTACTAATGATAACAATGTTTAGATAAAGAAAATATTGTAACTTTGATGTGTTACTAATGTTGTGTTCTTTTGGGTTAGAACAACAACAGTATTCTTAGATGTAAAATCATCCTATAGATCCTAGAGATGATTGAATTAAAAAACAGCTAGAAGAAATAAGCAGCCCATCTTTCAGTTTCTGATTTATATATGGCTGCATATTATTTCATTTATGATTTCTCTATGACCAGTGTCACAGGAACAGATCTAGAATGAGACATCCCCATCTGTAGTGAAATGGCAATTCACATTATTCTTGTTTATGTCATGTCTCTAGGATGACTAGCTGGGTAGAAGGTAGGATTCATCTATCTATCTATCTATCTATCTATCTATCTATCTATCTACCTACTATCTATCTATCATCTATTTATTTTTAGGAGCCACAATGGGTATTTTCTTGGTCTCCAGGAAACAAAATTGACTGTAATTTTTTTGTGTGTGTGTACAAGTATATTGCCACAAAGGAAACTTGCTTGTTGATTGTTATTATGTTTTTAATAAACGAAACTAGAAGAAAATAGTTCAATGAAGATACATTTATAATTATTAGGCTGCTCCTTCTACATAGAGTATTAATTTTGAAATCATTATGTATGTTAAATTGCACAGTCAACAAAGTTCATTAGAAAACATTCTATAGCATGGAAATGTTGTATTCTCTAGGTTTAAAAGTATGTCTGTAGGGATTTCCCTGGTGATGCAGTGGTTAAGAATCTGCCTGCCAATGCAGGGACACGGGTTCGAGCCCTGGTCTGGGAAGATCCCACATGCCGCAGAACAACTAAGCCTGTGCGCCACAACTACTGAGCCTGCGTTCTAGAGCCCACGAGCCATAACTACTGAGCCTGTGTGCCTAGAGCCCGTGCTCCACAACAAGAGAAGCCACCGCAATGAGAAGCCCGGGCACCTCAACGAAGAGTAACCCCCGCTCACCGCAACTAGAGAGAGCCCGCGGGCAGCAACAAAGACCTGACGCGGCCAAAAATAAATCAGTAAATAAAAGTATGGTTATATAAATTACTAACTTTAGAAAGGGAGATAGAAAGAGACACAGGGAAGGAAGAGGCATGCAGTTTTAGCGGAATCGATATCCATGGATTCAGTACTCCTGAATATCATCTAAGAGTTCACTTTTCCTCCTGATCCCCAAAGTCCTCTGTTGCTCCAAAATTTCACCAAGCCTTATCTTTAAATTTCTAACCAACAGTGCGCTTAAGGCATTTTTCCCCAAGAAATTTTAATAAGAAAACAGATATTAATACCTAAAAGTGACAAAAGTCCTTTCACAACTTAAAGGTATATGGTAGCAATCCCTCAGCAGAGGAAAACCTTTGAGAATAAACAGAAATGGAATATTCAGGTTTAAGGTATTGGAACAAGGAGCGAGGGCTTTGGAAAAGTCTAGAGCTTTGAATGTTACCAGGCAGCATGAATTCACCTAGTAACCCAGAATTAGGTACCTAGGGCTAAAGGGAAGGTTTATAAGCTTCTCAACATTGGGAAGTAGGGCACACCAGAGGCAAACTGTGCCGTGTTCAGGACTGTGCCATTGCTAACTCTGTCAGAAACACACAGGAAGAAAAGTGAAGTTGATGAAATGGTTTTGGAGCTTTTGAAATAGAGGATTCATGTGCCACCTTTTAGTCATTTCTGGCTCTTAAGTTCCTGGGCAAATATGAATAATCCCACAGAGAATACAAAGAGTAATAAATGTTATGGAGCACTAGCTATAATCGTGGTTGGTCTAGCGATGTTTGCAGCCCAGTGACCTCACCTGAAAGTGGTTCACGAGCAGCTACCGCTCCCTCTGCTGCATCCCCCCTGGGGCCGTGCCTGCTGCCCATGGCTCAGAAGTCACAGGAACCAAGTCTTGCTCCAGAGGCCCTCTTGGCTGGTCTGGCAACTTCAGGAGGGTCAGCTCAAGACACAGTGGTCTTCTTTGTATCTTGACCTGCAGAGTCTCTTGTTCATTACAGGGTGTCTATCTTGCTTGAAAAAGTATATCCCCGAGGCAAGAGGTATAACAGGAGTAAATTGTATGGTTTTTTTGTTTCTTATTGCTTTATTTTGTTTTAATGCGATATCTGCAGTATGCAGTTGAACCCTGCAATGGAGAGTTCCATACCAGGTCTTGGGTTAAAAGGTTTGATGAGGAACATAGATCCACACCTGGTCTTGAGTCCTATGTACGTCCCTGTTTTTTCCTGACAACCTACTTGTATAAAGCTGGGTACTCGTGCTCCTCAAGACCTATATAGGATTGGGCATGGGATTCCCTGGTGGCGCAGTGGTCCGGGTTCGTGCCCCGGTCCGGGAGGATCCCACCTGCCGCGGAGCGGCTGGGCCCGTGAGCCGTGGCCGCTGAGCCTGCGCGTCCGGAGCCTGTGCTCCGCCACGGGAGAGGCAGCGACAGTGAGAGGCCCGCGTACTGCAAAAAATAAATAAATAAAATAAAATAAAAAAGATTGGGCAGGAACTCAACTTCAAGCCCAGGGAAAGCAAAGACCTGCCCCAGTACTTTGTAACTTTTGAGCTCATAATTTCATTTTCCTTTCCAGGCCCACCATTGCATACCTAAACTCATGAAAGGTACTCAGCAAAAATCTTTCCATTTAACAGCTTTCAATCTGGCAAGAAGACAGTGTTGCTGTAACCACCGCCCTTCTTCAAACTCATAGAAGCAGAAGTCCTGTCATTTAACAATATTCACACTTCTTAGATGAGAGTCATTGCTTAAATAATCTTACTATTAACTCTATAATTTTTCCCAAGATCATTAACATGTCTAAAGGGATGAAAACTATGTCTTTTGCTTCCTCTGGCCTTTTACACCCCAGGTTTGCTCAGTCTTAAGATGGGAGGTGCTATGGTCTGAATGGTTGTGTCCCCCACCGCAAAATTCATATATTGAAATCTTAACCCCCAAGGTGATGCTATTAGGAGGGAGGGAGCTTTGGTAAATGATTAGGTCATGGGGTGGAGCCCTCGTGATTGGGGTTAGTGTTTGCTCTTTCCTTCTGCCGTGTGAAGACACAGGGAAAAGACTACTATGAGCCAGAAAGAGGGCTCTCACCAAAACCTGAACATGCTGGCATCTTGATCTTGGACTTCCAGCCTTCAGACCGCGAGAAATACATCTCTGTTTATGATAAGCCACCCAATTTATGGCATTTTATGATAGCAGCCCGAATGGACTAAGACAGGAGGGTAGGTAAGTACTTACTTAGCTTGAAGGAGTTTTTAATTTGCTTATGATCTCATCAGAAATTTCTGCTCTGGAGACAATTTTTTAAAAGTTACAATTCTTACAGTGCCAAAAGCATCTCACAATGCCTTAGAGATTTATCTGTTTAAAAAAAAATGAATAGGGGACTTCCTTGGTGGCAGAGTGGTTAAGAATCCGCCTGCCAATTCAGCGGACACGGGTTCGAGCCCTGGTCCGGGAAGATCCCATATGCCATAGAGCAACTAAGCCCCTGCGGCACACCTATTGAGACTGCACTCTAGAGCCCACGAGCCACAACTACTGACCCCAAGTGCTGCAACTACTGAAGCCCGTGTGCCTAGAGCCTGCGCTCTGCAACAAGAGACCAATGCAATGAGAAGCTCGTGCACCACAAGGAAGAGTAGCCCCCGCTCGACGCAACTAGAGAAAGCCCATGGGCAGCAACAAAGACCCAACGCAGCCAAAAATAAATAAATAGATATGAGGGTATACTAAAAGAAGACCACCACGGTGCCTTAAACACATACAGACGTGACAAACAAGTAAATGCTGGCTCTTAAGTCCATTGCAATAGAATGATGCAGGTGATTAGATGTACTAGTTCTCCAAATTCTTTCTTTCATCATCTGTTGAGTGTATTATAGTCTGTGGGGTTTTTTTAGTATGACTTTTCCCCCTAGATTTATTTTTACAATTGTATCTTCCTTGGGCACTTACTCATTTTAAATTAGAATCAGAGGAATGCCTTGCTTGGTATTTAGAATAAATGCACTGTTTAACAAATTGACCCAGAGATAACTGGACTATTGGAGTTGCAAAGACATAGATGAAGTAACACCATGGAAAATACCTGGAATCTTGGTAAGCTCTCCTCTCATTGAACATGTGGTATCAAATCTCTGGTCCATGGCTTTGCCCAAAAACCCTGGGCAGCATCCGAAAAGAATGTACTGAAGTGACTTGTCTCTTTCTAAATATATCTTAAAAAAAAAACCCTGGTTCAGATATTCTATTTAAATTTGAGAACAGTTTTGTCTGGAAATGTAGAGCCCATGTTACACTTAACAAGAAAGTGTTTATCCAAAGAGTTAATACAGATGAGTAATCTCACACTCAAATGCCAGTTCTCTGGAGGTGGGATTCCCGTAAACAGCCAGACACTTTGAACTTATGGTTTTCACTTTATGTCATCCTCCAGCCACTAAAACAACACACCACCGTGGAGTTCTTCCCTGCTAAACCCAAACACTCCCACCTCATGGAAACTTACTCTGGAAAACTGAGAAAGAAAAGTGTCTTCCTAGAGAAAACTCATGTTCATCTCCTGTACACTGATTAATCTTTGCCTGTGAAATGGAAGTTGCCCAGCATACTGGCTTTCGGACAGGGTAACTGGTTCTGGAGAATAGTGAGTTGCTCTTCAAATGTCATCTGTACCTACAAGCTGGGGATAACTCTTCCAAGAGTGACCTGCTTTTGAGATCTGACAACCCTTCAGCTCGGCTTCAGGAACTGATTATTTTAAAGAAAAGACTTCACACAACTATTGAGCCTGCGTGTCTGGAGCCTGTGCTCCGCAACGGGAGAGGCTGCGACAGTGAGAGGCCCGCGTACTGCGATGAAGAGTGGCCCCCGCTCGCCGCAACTGGAGAAAGCCCTCGCGCAGCAACGAAGACCCAACACAGCCAAAAGTAGGTAAATAAATGTATAAATAAATAAATTTTAAAAAAGAGAAGACTTCAAAGCTCCTGCTGTTTTCTCACCTCACCTCGTACAGACCTTCTGTTGCAATACATTAATTCTTCTTTCATCAGCTTCCCCTACTTGACCATATGCCGCTTGAAGACAAGGGTCTTATTAGTTTTGAAGTCCCAATTCCTAACACAGTACTCCTAACACATAGTAAGCACTCAACGAGTGCTTTGTTGAATAAATGAATGAATATCATTTCAATTTATTTAATTTAACATATAAGAATGGCAATGGTTTTATATTTGAGGACAGCTGATATTAAATTTAAGACGTCCCCTTAGCACTTGTGTAACTTAGAGCAATTTATACAAACTCTGGTCTCAGAGTTTGGTGTTTGTTGTTTGCTTTGGGTGCATGTTTGTGTTTTCCTCTAGGGCACTGATAGTAATACTTTGTAAGAACTACTGGAAGAATTAAATTATGATGATGTCTTTACGCAGAACACAGTATATTGGAAGCATTCACTAAAATGTGGCTATTATGGGGACTTTCCTGGTGGTCCAGTGGTTAAGACTTCACCTTCCAATGCAGGGGGTGTGGGTTCTATCCCTGGTCCAGGAGCTAAGATCCCATATGCCTCACAGCCAAAAAACCAAAACATAATACAAAACAATATTGTAACAAATTCAGTAAAGAATTGAAAAGTGGTCCACATCAAAAAAAAAAAAAAAAAAAAAAAAACCAAAACTTAAAAACATGTGGCTATTCCTTTAAAATTGTTTTATTGTTATGAGTATTTGGGTATAAGTTATTCAGAGTGCTATCTCTACTCATCAAATATGCAAGGCAAATCTCCATGAAAATAGTTTGGTAAATGTGGAAATTTTTCATAACCTGAGGAGACAGTGTTAAAGTCTGAAGTAATTTTTGGCCTTAGATGAGTGATTGAGAACATCAGAGTACAGTGCAGAATTTAATCCCTGCCACAAGCATGGGATAACCCTGCGCACAGCTGAGATTGCATTTTATTTGTATGCAATGATTTTATCTGTACATTCCAAGTGATGAGTTAAGGCAGTTAATTGGATTTTTCAGACCTTCAGTCAAACTAAGAGAGGAGAGATTAAAAAGAAGAGAGACAGAGAAGGATTTTAAAGCTTGAATTATTGAGATTTATTGCTTCTCAACTGCCATGTCCTTGATGTGTTTTAATCACTTGTAGGATGTGCTGAAGGTAAACTGTTGTCAAAAATAAAGAGTAGAAGTTTGTGAAGGATTTATCATGGAAATATATGAAGTAAGTAATCTTAAAAAGTTCTACTGTGGCTTCCCTGGTGGCGCAGCGGTTGAGAGTCCGCCTGCCGATGCAGGGGACGCGGGTTCATGCCCCAGTCCGGGAAGATCCCACATGCCGTGGAGCGGCTGGGCCCGTGACCCATGGCCACTGAGCCTGTGTGTCCGGAGCCTGTGCTCCGCAATGGGAGAGGCCACAACAGTGAGAGGCCCGCGTACCGCAAAAAAAAAAAAAAAAAGTTCTACTGAAGCATGTCTAAGAAGTGATTGTTTCCCTGCATGATTTTTTACAGATACAGAAAATTAAACCACTTTTTAAATTCAGTTTTATTAGTCCTTCTCTGTATGTTGCATTCCAAAGCCCTGATTCTAGACAATAAGACAAATGTTTGGTTTTGGTAATACACTTTTTCTGCCTTATTCTAACTTTGGATTTGGTTTAAGGAACTCTAAGATTCCATACTTACTAACTTGGGTGAGATTCAGTTCTACCATATGTCAGACAGGGGTAATTATCCCTCCTCATGAGATTGTTAGGAGAATAAATTATTTACACACAACACTCATTCAATTGCTTCTAAATAAATTGCAATTGGTATTTATAAAAGTGAATGGCTTGCAATACAGATCTTCCAAGGAAACGAACTCTAATCTGTTCATGACCAGGTCCGTCATTACGGCCCCAGAACATTTTATATCCATCCATCAGTGGATGAATGTATCCATTGATAAAGAAGATGCAGAGTATGTAATGGAATATTACTCAGCCCTGCAGAAGAAGGAAATCCCACCATTTGCAACAACATGAATGGACCTTGAGGGTACTATGCTAAGTGAGATAAGTCATACAAAGACAAATACAAGTGTTAATATCACTTACAGTAGAACTAAATAAGCTGAACTCATTAAAACAGAGAGTGGGTTGTTACCAGTGACTGGGGGGTGGGGGGAAGATTTTGGGAGTGTTAGCCAAAGGGAACAAAATTGCAGTTAGAGATGAATAAGTTCTGGAGAACTAATGTACAGCATTATGATTGTACTCAACAATACTGTATTATATATTTTAAATTTGCTAAGAGACTAGGTCTTAAATACTCTCACCATAAAAAAGAAATAAAAATTATGTGACCAGATAGAAGTGTTAGCTAATGCTATGGTGGTAATCATATTGCAATATATAAATGTGTCAAATAAACCTGTTGTACACCTTAAGCTAACACAGTGTTATATGTCAATTATGTCTCAATTTATAAAAATCTTTATATTGGAAATGAATTCTCTCCAGATTTAAAAGTTCAAGTTGAAAGATTTTTTTCTTCTAGACTTTTTTCCATCACTCATTTTTAAAGACACTTAAAATAACCTGCATATCTCTCCTTTCTAGCAACAACTGCATCCTCTAAGAACAACCATCCTTTGAACTTTTCTTCCCCACTTCCATTGGTGTGTTCATAGACTGAAAGTCTATTGAGGACTAAATTACATTAAAGAAGGGCTGACAGCAAGAGTTATTTGCATTATGTTGGCAAACAAAGATACCTGGCTTTTTGGCTCCTTCTTAATTACCTTGTTTATTTACTCAAAAAGGTAACTAAAGAGTATTTCATTTCCAAGTGTTCAATAAACACCTGACAACATTACCAAGGACTAAGTTATAGTGCAAAAAAGAGACTAATGCTACACTGCACAGGTAACAGAGCTGGTTAATGTAGACGTGGGTGGACGTTGATTGACATATCCCTCTCCTAGATGGAGAAGGGACTTGAGATGTCTATGTGTACTCTTTTAATAAGTAGGCTCGTAGGCTGTACTATTTAAACTAACACATATTTTTCTAGCTGAAAATAATTTAATATCTCTATTTAAATCTATACTGTTAATTATATATATATATATATATAATATATAGTTAATTGTCATTTTTAATCAAATGGTGCTACATATGCCTGATCAAAGAGCATTAGCAATAATTGAATCTTAAATACAGTTATCATAGAGTTTATGATTTCTGATGCTTCCGGTCCAATTGACAAACTCTAGGTAACTTAGATGAAATGGATAATTTCTTAGACAACACACACTATTTTACTGACTCAAGAAGAAAATCTGAATATACCTACAAAAGTAAAGAGATTGAATTACTAATCAAAAATCTTCCCACAGGGCTTCCCTGGTGGCGCAGTGGTTGAGAGTCCGCCTGCCGATGCAGGGGACATGGGTTCGTGCCCCGGTCCGGGAAGATCCCACATGCCGCGGAGCAGCTGAGCCCGTGAGCCACGGCTGTTGAGCCTGCGCGTCCGGAGCCTGTGTTCCGCAACGGGAGAGGCCACAACAGTGAGAAGCCCACATACAGCAAAAAACAAAACAAAACAAAAAATCTTCCCACAAAGAAATGCCCAGATCCAGATAGCATCATAGGTGAATTCCACCAGATATGGAAAGAAGAATTAACACCAATACTGCACAAACTCTTCTAAAAACAGGATGAACAGAACACTTCTAAACTCATTCCACCAGGCTGATTTTACCCTTACACCAAAACCAGACAAAGCATCATAAGAAAAGAAAACCACTGACCAATATATTTTATAAATTTAAACATGAAATTCCTCAACAAAATTCTAGCAAACTGAATCTAGTACTCTATTAAAGAAAACTATACCCCGTGAGCTTGTCAGATTTACCCAGGAATGTGAGGTTGGGTCAATATAAGACTTTCAACCAGTTAAATACAGCATACTAATAGAATAGAGAAAAAAGAACACATGATCACCTCAATAAACACAGAAAGAATATTTGACCAAATCCATCATCATTTTATGCAAAAAGCACTCAACAAATGCTGAATAGAAGGTAACCTCCTCAAACTGATAATCTACAAAAAGACCACAGCTAGCATCACGTTAATGGTGAAAGAATGAAAGCCTTCCTCCTAACTTTGGGAATATGATGAGGATGTTTGCTCTCACCACTTCTATTCAACATTATACTAGAAATTCAAGCCAGGGTAGTTAGGCAAGTAATTGAAATAAAGACCATTCAGATTAAAAAGGAAGAAGCAAAACTACCTCTATTTGCAGATGACATGAGCTTGGGTGTAGAAAATCCTAAGGAATCCATGAAAATACTATTGAAACTAATAAAGGAGCTCAGCAAGTTGGAAGATATAAGATCAATACACAAAAATCTATTTTATTTTTATACACTAGCAATAAAAGTCTGAAATTAAATGAAGAAAATTCCATTTACAAAAGCACCCAAAAGAATAAAATACATAGGGATAAATTTAACAAAAGAAGTACAAACTTATTCTGTGAAAACTAAAAAAATATTGCCAAAAGAAATTAAAGAAAATCTAAATAAATGGGAAAACATCCCAAATTCATGAATCAAAAAACTTATTATTTTTATTTTGTTAAAATGACAATATGCTCCAAAGTGATCTATAGATTCAATACAATTCTTATCAAAATCCCAAAAAGTTTTTGGTTTTTTTTTTTGCAGAAAATCATAAGCTGATCCTAAAATTCATATGGAAATTCAATGACCCAGGATAGCCAAAAATAACTAGGAAAAGAACAAAGTTGGAGGACTCATGGTTCCCAATGTCTAAACTTAATACAGAGCTAGAGTAATGAAAACTGTGTGGTGCCTATACCAGGATTGACACATAGATCAATGGAAGAGAATTGAGGGTCCAGTGATACACTCTCACATTTATGGTCACTTGATTTTTAACAAGGGTGCCAAGACAATTCAATACAGAAAGAATAGTCTTCTCAACAAATAGTGCTGGGACAATCGGGTAGTCACGTGCAAAAAACTGAAACTGAACACTTTCCTCACACCATACACAGAAACTAACTCTACATGTAAGAGCTTAAATGTAAGAGCTAAAACCATAAAACTCTTACAAGAAAGTACAGGAGTAAATCTTCATGACTTGGGTTTAATAAAGCTTTCTTAGATATGACAGCAAAACCACTGTATTGAAAGGAAAAAAAAGCTAAACTGCACTTCGAACGTATGGGGGAGACCTTCAAGATGGCGGAGGAGTAAGACTTGGAGATCACCTTCCACCCCACAAATACATCAGAAATACGTCTACATGTGGAACAACTCCTACAGAACACCTACTGAACGCTGGCAGAAGACGTCAGACTTCCCAAAAGGCAAGAAACTGCCCACGTACCTGGGTAGGGCAAAGGAAAAAACAGAGACAAAAGAATAGGGACGGGACCTGCACCTCTGAGAGGGAGCTGTGAAGGAGGAAAACTTTCCACTCACTAAGGAGCCCCTTCGTGGGCAGAGACGGGGGTGGCGTGGGGGAAGCTTCGGAGCTGCGGAGGAGAGCGCAGCAACAGGGGCGCGGAGGGCAAAGCGAGGAGATCCCCGCACGGAGGATCGGCGCCGACCGGCACTCAGCAGCCCGAGAGGCTTGTCTGCTCCCCCGCCGGGGCGGGCGGGGCTGGGAGCTGAGGCTCAGGCTTCGGTCGGAGCTCAGGGAGAGGACTGGGGTTGGCGGCGTGAACACAGCCTGAAGGGGGCTAGTGCGCCACGGCTGGCCGGGAGGGAGTCCGGGAATAAGTCTGGACCTGCCGAGGAGGCAAGAGACCATTGTTTCTGGTGCACGAGGGGAGGGGATTCAGAGCGCAGCCTAAACAAGCTCCAGAGACGGGCGCGAGCCGCGGCGATCAGCGCGGACCCCAGAGACGGGCAAGAGATGCTAAGGCTGCCGCTGCCACCACCAAGAAGCCTGTGTGCAAGCACAGGTCACTGTTCACACCTCCCCTCCCGGGAGCCCGTGCAGCACGCCACTGCCAGGGTCCCATGATCCAGTGACAACTTCCCTGGAAGAACGCACGGCGCGCCTCAGGCTGCTGCAACGTCCCGCCGGCCTCTGCCGCCACAGGCTCACCCCGCATCCATACCCCTCCCTACCCCCGGCCTGAGTGAGCCAGAGCCCCCGAATCAGCGGCTCCTTTAACCCCGTCCTGTCTGAGCGAAGAACAGACGCCCTCCGGCGACCTACACGCAGAGGCGGGGCCAGATCCAAAGCTGAACCCGAGGAGCTGTGCGGACAAAGATGAGAAAGGGAAATCTCTCCCAGCAGCCTCAGGAGCAGCAGATTAAATCTTCACAATCAACCTGATGTACCCTGCATCTGGGGAATACATGAATAGACAACGAATCATCCCAAATTGAGGAGGTGGACTTTGTGAGCAACTGTAGACTTGTGGTTTGATGTATGTGACTGACTGGTTTCTGGTTTCATTTTTAATCTTAGTTTAGTATTTAGTGTTATCATCGGTAGATTTGTTTATTGATTTGGTCGCTCTCTTCCTTTTTCTTATATATAAATATATAGTTTTCTCTTTTTGTGAGTGTGTTTGTGTATATGCTTCTTTGTCTAATTTTGTCTATAATGCTTTGCTTTTACCATTTGTCCTAGGGTACTGTCTGTCCAGTTTTTTATTTTTATTTTTTTAAATATAGTTTTTAGCACTTGTTATCAATGGTGGATTTGTTTTTTGGTTGGGTTGCTCTCTTCTTTCTTTTTTCTTTTTTTTTAATTACTTTTTAATTTTTTATTTTTAATAATTTTTAAATTTTCTATTTTAATAACTTTATTTTTTATTTTATTTTTTTCTTTCTTTTTTCCTCCCTTTTCTTCTGAGCCGCGTGGCAGAGAGGGTCTTGGTGCTCCGGCCAGGTGCCAGGCCTGTGCCTCTGAGGTAGGAGAGCCGAGTTCAGGACATTGGTCCACCAGAGACCTCCCAGCTCCACATAATATCAAAGAGCAAAAGCTTTCCCAGAGACCTCCATCTCAACACTAAGACCCAGTTTCACTCAACGACCAGAAAGCTACAGTGCTGGAAACCCTAGGCCAAGCAACTAGCAAGACAGGAACACAACACCACCCATCAGCAGAAAGCCTGCCTAAAATCATAATACGGTCACAGACACCCCAAAACACACCATCGGATGCAGTCCTGCCCACCAGAAAGACAAGATCCAGCCTCATCCACCAGAACACAGGAACCAGTCCCCTCCACCAGGAAGCCTACACAACCCACTGAACCAACCTTACCCACTGAGGGCAGACACCAAAAACAACAGGACCTACAAACCTGCAGCCTATGAAAAAGAGACCCCAAACACAGTAAGTTAAGCAAAATGAGAAGACAGAGAAACACACAGCAGATGAAGGAGTAAGGTAAAAAGCCAGCAGACCAAACAAATGAAGAGGAAATAGGCAGTCTACATGAAAAATAATTCAGAATAATGATAGTAAAGATGATCCAAAATCTTGGAAATACAATGAAGAAAATACAAGAAACGTTTAACAATGACCTAGAAGAACTAAAGAGCAAACAAACAGTGATGAACAACACAATCACTGAAATTAAAAATTCCCTAGAAGGGAACAATAGCAGAATAACTGAGGCAGAAGAACAGATAAGTGACCTGGAAGATAAAATAGTGGAAATAACTACTGCAGAGCAGAATAAAGAAAAAAAGAATGAAAAGAACTGAGGACAGTCTCAGAGACCTCTGGGACAACATTAAATGCACTAACATTCAAATTATAGGGGTCCCAGAAGATGAAGAGAAAAAGAAAGGGACTGAGAAAATATTTGAAGAGATTATAGTTGAAAACTTCCCTAATATGGGAAAAGAAATAGTTAATCAAGTTCAGGAAGCACAGAGAGTCCCATACAGGATAAATCCAAGGAGAAACACACCAAGACACATATTAATCAAACTATCAAAAATTAAATACAAAGAACAAATATTAAAAGCAGCAAGGGAAAAACAACAAATAACACATAAGGGAATCCCCATAAGGTTAACAGCTGATCTTTCAGCAGAAACTCTGCAAGCCAGAAGGGAGTGGCAGGACATATTTAAAGTGATGAAGGAGAAAAACCTACAACCAAGATTACTCTACCCAGCAAGGACCTCATTCAGATTTGACGGAGAAATTAAAAGCTTTACAGACAAGCAAAAGCTAAGAGAATTCAGCACCACCAAACCAGCTTTACAACGAACGCTAAAGGAACTTCTCTAGGCAGGAAACACAAGAGAAGGAAAAGACCTACAATAACAAACCCAAAACAATTAAGAAAATGGGAATAGGAACATACATATCGATAATTACCTTAAATGTAAATGGATTAAATGCTCCAACCAAAAGACATAGACTGGCTGAATGGATACGAAAAGGAGACCCGTATATATGCTGTCTACAAGAGACCCACTTCAGACCTAGGGACACATACAGA
>RJWK010042533.1:5153-19224 GCA_004363435.1 Platanista minor
TTGCGGTACACGGGCCTCTCACTGTTGTGGCCTCTCCCGTTGCGGAGCACAGGCTCCAGACACGCGCAGGCCCAGCGACCATGGCTCACGGGCCCAGCCGCTCCGCGGCATGCGGGATCCTCCCGGACCGGGGCACGAACCCGTGTCCCCTGCATCGGCAGGCAGACTCTCAACCACTGCGCCACCAGGGAAGCCCAAACCTATTAATGTTAATCATTAAAAGCAGAGTGAAAACAAGATGCGCACACACACACACACACACACACACACACACACACACACACACAGGACTCACGTTGCTTACTGTATTCTTTTGTTGATATTGTCTTTGAAATAAACATCTATAATTTTGTGGCAAGTATGCAGCTGCAAATACCTCAAATGCATGGAATTCTCTTAAGTTTTCTTTCATCCTCACATCTTTTTCAGAAAACATTATTGTGCTTCTAGTATGAGTCAGACAGTGAACTATGTTCTGGGGCTCCAGATGCTGAGGAAGCTCACGGCCCCAGGGGACTGACCTAAATGTAGCAGAAACTAAAGCAACAGTTTCCACCTGTTGCATCCAGCCCATGTGTGGGGCCTCTGTGCCTCTCCGTGTCCTGTTCCTACCCCTGAAAGCACCCTGAAGTTAGGCATTATCTTCCTTACGTACAGTGAGGAGAAAAAAGCTGAACTAATCTGCCTGAGGTCCCACCACTAGGAAGTTCCAGAGCCAGAATGGACCTAAATCCCACTGACCCCAGGTCCATCCCTGCCCTTCCACCACACCCTTGGCTGAAGGGCTGTGTGGGGAGAAGGGCCACGTATGAACGGGAGCAGAGCGCCCTGGGAGCACTGGTCAGGGAGCCACCACTTCCAACTGGATGAATTGAGGAACTCTGATCTCATCAAGGCAAGGTGACAGTCAGGTTGGGATTTTGGAGATGGATACATGGTCATCCAGCAGGAAAGGGGTATGGGCAGAAACTTTGATAGGTTGGGTATCCGTCTGTATCCAACATCTCATACCTTTCATGTTTACACGGTGGGGCAATGTAGCCCCGGGGTAATGATACATAAGCTTTGATTTTCATGCAGCCTGCTTCCTTGGTCAAGATTGTTTATATTACATGTGTGGCATGTAACATAAACTGAATCCTTAGTTGGAATTTGAGCAGGTTAAAAAACTATGTGTTCAAGCTGTCAGTCTCCCTGACGATTTCACCTCCAAACGCCACACTCTGAATGAGAACACTTTAAATGGTGAGAACCAGAGGGAATATATACAGATGCAGCAATAGTCATTCCCCTCTCTCTAAGTGGACTCCAAAATGTGTCTGTGGGCACGTGATCTCACACCAGGGTGCTGGGAAAGTTGCCCACAAACCTCCTTCCAGGACCCACCCTCACACTGTCCCTGCTATCTGACCTCCATGAAACTTTTTTTTAATCTCACAGTAGTTTTGAACTTACAGGAAAATTGCAAAGGTAAAGCAGAGAGCTCCTATATAGCCTGCACCCAGTTCCCTCTGTAATCAGCATCTTACATTACTAGTGTCCACTGTCACAATTAATGAGCTAGTATTGATACATTATTATTAACTGAAGTCCATACTGTATTCACATTTCCTTCATTTTTCCCCAATGTCCTTTTTCTGTTCCAGGACCTCAGCCAGGATTCCACATTATGTTTAGTTGTCATGTCTCCTTAGGCACTTTTGGCTGCGAGTTTCTCAGACTTTCCTTATTTTTGATGACCTTGATGAGGAGTACTGGTCAGCTATTTTGTGGAATGTCCCTCAATTGGGAATTTTCAGATGTTTTTCTTGTGGTTAGACTGGGGATATAGGTTTGGGGAAGGAAAGCTACAGAGGTAATGTGCTATCTTTATACCCAGGGTGCATACTATCACCATGACTTGATCACCTGGCTGAGATAATGTCTGTCAGGTTCTCTCCTGTAAAGCAGGGAACATTTTTATGAGTCTTTTCCATTTAGTTTGGGAGAGTACAAAGCAGTCTGGACTGGTGCATTTGTGTTCTTTCGCATGGTGTCAGCGAGATGTTACCTGAATATAAATGATCCTGTTATTTTATTAGAAGCTGAGCTGACCTTTTCATCCATCTAATTCTGATTTTCATTGTGGTTTGGAGAAAGTCTTTGAGAGAACATCTTTGGTGTGTAGGTTTGTTCCCCTGTCACAGCTGATTTTCTTCCCTTCTAGAATGGCAGCCCCTTGAAGAAAATGGTCATGTCTTCAATGTGTAGGCACCATATACCACATACATATGCATATTGAACTCATGACTTCAATATGTGGTCACCTTATACTAGTCTCCACCTTTATTCCATCTGTGCCCCCAGCCCACAAAGTACATGAGTGCCAGGAGCTTCGTGTCACTGCTAGTATGCATTTATTCATTCCTTTCTTGAGGGGAACTTGTAGCTGTAGATTAGAGAAAACATGATGCTGTAGAAAGAGCCCAGAAGTGAGATGTTTCCCTTTCCTTGGGTCTGGGCAGGAGAGGACAGTAAGGGAACCCAGGTCAAGATCAGCCTGTTGAGCTCCAGCACTTAAAAACCCTGATGTTTAAATCCAGAATGGTCACTGAAAGAACTTTAATTTCATTTCTACAAAGATGATATTCAAGTTACTACTACTGCCTAACAAACCACCTCAAAACTTAAAACAACAGTAATCATTCATTTTGCTCATAAATCTTTAGTTCGGGCAGGGATCACTTGTCTCTGCTCCACCCAGGCTCGGCTGGGGTAGCTCGAGTGGGGCTGAAGAAGGCTCACTCCCCTGGCCAGCAGGTCGCTGCTGGCTTCATCTGGAAGTTCAGCTGGGACTGAAGGCCTGGGGCCTCAGCTCCTTTCCACATGGGCCCCTCAGTGGACTACTCAGACTTCCTCACAGCATGGTGGCCTCAGAAGTCACGTAGCATCACTTCAGCCATAGTCACAAACCCGCCCGGATTCCAGGGGATGGAACACAGACCTCACCTTTCAGTAGGAGTGCTGAAGTCACATTTAGAAAAAGAGTAAGCTGGTTGGGGTGTGTTACAGTGGTTATTTTTGGAAATACAAGCTGGCTAGTGATTGATTTAGAAGAGGGTTTTTTTCCAGTTTTATTTAGATATAACTGACATATAATATTGTATTATATCATAATGATTTGATATGTATGTATATTGTGAAATGATCACCACAACAAGTTTAGTTAACATCAGTCACCTCACATAGGTATAAATTTTTTGTGTGATTAAAACTTTTAAGATCTGCTCTCTTAGCAATTTTCAAATATACAATAAGTATTGTGAACTATAGGCGCCGTGCTGTGCACTGTGCCCAGAGCTTATTTATTGTAACTGGAAGTTTGTACATTTTGACCACCTTCCCCCATTTCCCCCACCCTCTATTCCCCACCTCTGGTAACCACCAATGTGTTCTCTGTTTCTGTGAGTTCGATTTTTATTGTAGAGTCCACATATAAGTGAGATCATGTGGTATTTGTCTTTCTCTGTCCGACTTATTTCAGTTAGCATTAATGCCCTCAAGGTGCATCCATGTTGTTGCAAATGGGAGCATTTCCTTCTTTTGTGTGACTGAGTAATATTTTTCTGTGTGTGTGTGTGTGTGTGTGTAATACCACATTTTCTTTATCCATTCATCCATCAGTAGAAACTTAGCTTGTTTCCATGGCTTGGCTATTGTAAATAATGCTGCAGTGAACATGGGGATGCACATATCTCTTCAAGATGGTGATTTTTGTTTCCTTCAGAAATGTGCTCAGAAGTGGATTTGCTAAATAATATATCAGTTCTATTTTTAATTTTTTGAGAAACCTCCATCCTGTGTTCCATACTGGCTGTACCAACTTACATTCCCACCAACAGTGCACAAGGGTTTCCTTTTCTCCAGCTTTTGTATTGTCCCACTACAAGTTCCCCCTAGTTACTTGCAAAATAAAGTTAATTGACTAACTTGTTAAAGGAACATAAATGTTAATATAGAGCCCTGAAATGGAGCTAGAAGAAAACAGGCAAGAGGAAAGAAAAATCAAAAGAGCAGTAATAGAAAATCAATTCCCAAAAGATAGTGGACCATTGCTTTTGAATGTGCAGAGCAGAGTGATGAGTGAACGCGGTTGAGAGTGTGGGCTCCGGGGCCAGGCTGCCAGGTTCAAATCGCAGCTCTCCGTTCCTGGCTGTGTGGAAGGAGGCAGCTTCCTGTGCCTCTCTGTGCTGCTTTTCCTCAGTTGCGGTGGGGAGCTAATGATAGTACCTGCCTCATCAGGTTGTTAGGAGGATTAAATGTGTCAGGACAGACACATTTAATCAGCCTTGGAGTGGCATGTGGCATGCAGGAAGCACTCAGTACAGATTAGCCATTTCTCTCTTCACCAGTTCCCTCCTTGCCTTTGCCAGATGCAAATATCATGCCCAATATGGACTGTGGGCAGCCAACCAAATAAACAGAAGGAGGAAGGCCTTTCCTTCCCTTGGGTCCTGGGATCATGTATGCATTGGAATTCTAGGTAGGGGGAGGCCTTCCTGTGATATCAGGGCACCCATCAATCTGCAGGTTTCCACCCCCTCCACTTGTCCTTATTCTGACATGCATTAAAAACCAGTTCCACATTTAAAACATGTCAAGTTAGATTTTAGATATAGTCTCTCTTATATATTTGGAATTAGAGCCTCCAGAGCCTATTATGCAAATATATGAAAATGATATGCAAAGAGGCGGTAGCCCCAGATTGTGGGGAGGGGAGTGAGCAGGCCAGCACAAAGGGCCTGGAGTGGAAATTTACATTTGTTAGGGGAGCCCTGGGTTGAAGGCCTTGCACAGTTATTGTGACAGTATGCGCCCTTGCATTCAGTCCTTAACCTTTTGTGCCAGAGAGGAGAGACGATTTCCATAGTGAAGGTGACAGTGGATGTTGAAGGAGGCATTTGGACAGTGCAGTGTTGTAGCAATTTTTATGACACAAATGAAAAGTTGCTTTGAAATAATGGCCATGATCCAGGCTGTGTCCCTAACCAGCTGGGTTCCTGAACAAGGCAGTTCACTCCTTCCGTTGCCCGCTCTGTGAAATGAGGGGATTGGACTAAGTTGCCTCTAGTGCCCTTCTCACTGTGACAGCTAAATGTCATCCTCCAGGTGAAAGCCCTCTGCACCCAGGATGGCAGTATCCATTCATTGTACCAACGTTTTAACGCCTAAAGAAGAAAGGGCTGGGAGGTAATTTGCCCTAACAGCCCTCCTAGAGAGAAGAATAACTTCAGGGGATGCTGGCAACTAAAAAGAGCCTCAGCAAGGGCAAACGTGTTTACTTCTACTGTTAGTCTTGCAGGAAGCACTCCTGTCGTATACTTCCCAGCTGGGAGGACTTTAGCCCCTGAAACGCTCGTGGTGGGAAAGTCAGGGGAATTTCTTTCCCTGAGTATTTTAAAGACCAGGTTGCATTAAGCCCTCTGTCTCTAGAGGCTGCAGAAGTTCTCCTGGAGGCCAAGCTGCTCCTCTCCCACCCCGGCCTGTCCCTGGGGTCCGTCAGGTCCTCTCTGAAAGCTTTGCGCTGCCCCTGACACTACTGCCAGAAGGCGGCAGTGTCCTTGGTCTTGGGCCTTGGATTGTATAGAACACCTCTGTGCTCCACCCCAGAAATCCTCTGGGCTCTTAATTTTAACTCCAGCAGCCTCCAGCCAGGCACAGGTGTGAGCTGACAGCCCCTGCCCGGGGCGTCTCTGACTCAGCCACTTGGGCCTCAAGGAGGAGGCAGGAGGTGGGGTGGAGCAGCACTGGGCCATGGGAAGGAGAGCTGCTGGTGAGAGGCGCTCCTGTCACAGTTTGACATGCATCTGCTCAGCTCCTCAGAGACCCCCAGTGGATTTGAGTTGCACCCTGATCAGCTGGTAACCTGCCCTGGGATTGACTTTCCCTGTTTCACTCATCTCAGACCCCCACCGCTGTCTGCTACGGTCACTTCCCAGAATAAACCACCTGCACACGAGCCCCAGTGTCCACCTCTCCTTTTTCAGGAATCTCTAAGGTATGACAGGTATATCAGTCTGGTCAGTCTGCCATACAAAGTACCACAGGCTGGGGCCTTAAACAACAGAAAGTTTTCTCCTCCCAGTTCTGGAGACTGGAAGCCCAAGATCCAGGTGCCAGCAGGGTTGGAGTCCCGTGATGCCTCTCTTCTTGGGTTGCAGGTGGTCGGCCTTTCATGTGTCCTGCCTGTGTACAGGCATTCCTGACATCTCTGTGTCCTGAGCTCCTTTTCTTATAAGGATACCAGGCAGATTGGGTTAGGACCTACTCCAACGGCTTCATTTTGCCTTCATCAGCTCTTCAAAGTCCCTGTCTAACGTACAGTCCCATTCTGAGGTACTAGGGTCAGGGCTTCAACATATGGATTTGAGGGGGATGCGTTCAACACTTACAGTGAACCAGGGTGCTTGTGAGCCAAACAGAGGCTTATAAGAGAATGTCCCTTAAAACCTCTGTAGTCACGACCACCAGCTCTAGGAGTAGATTGTCCCTGTGGTGCTAAAATGCCAGGAAGGAGCTGGAGTAACCCTGAACCGGTCAGAGCACGAGCACGTTGTTCCTTCTGTGGCTGCGACGTTCCGTCCTCTTCTCCTGCCTCACTGCTGGTGGGCGACCAGGAACGCCTGGGTGTCATATACCCCTTCTGCTACTGAGGGGCTTTGAACACGTTACTTAATCTCCCTCAGCCTCAACTTCCTGCCCCATCAAGTGGTTGTGAGGGTTAAATCGAGAGTGAAAGACAGGGCCAGAGCCGGTGCTCAGCGTTAAACAGATTTTAGGATTGACCCGGAGAAGGAGAAAACACTGTTGGTGTTTGGGCTAGACTATGAATGAAAGTTTAGAGAAACTAGATCGCTTAGGGCAAAGTGTTGGTCCTGGAGATGTGGGTGCTCCTGTCTCTGCTCAGTCTGCAGTCCCTCAGCCTCCCCAACCCACTAAGTTAGACATGCAGGGTGAGGGGACACTGGTCCACCCCACCCTCCCCTAGTTGGAGGAAGCCTCAGTGGTGATCCTTGTTTCAAAGGAGTGTCAGGAGGTCTCCTCCTCCTCTCTGCTTTCAGAAACTCACCAGAGCCCCAGATGTCCCCTTTCAGCTTTGCTGACTACCCCAGGCTCCCAGGAATCACTGCCAGGGTCCCTGCTTTGACCATTCATCTTGCTGGAATCTGGTGGGGGAGGGAGACGCCAAGAGAGTTACCAGGCAGAGGCCCATCTCTACCATTGTCTGGGTGGCTAGCAGGGCTGAAGGAAGGGCATATGCGAGTGACCAAGCAGGGGGCTCATATGAACAGGGCGAGTGCTCAGGACAGAATCAGGTCTTAGAGGTTTGTCAGGCGCTCCTCGGCAACACGGAGCAGCTCTTCCCAGCCTGTGTGTTGTACGGGGTGGCCAGTCTTCCCGTCTATAATCTGGATAGATCCTATGTCTCACATTGATATGAGGTGTTATTTTTAAAGATAGCCACATGCTGTTGTGATTAATAAAATCCATGCATATTTAGAAGAGTTTTTAAATATATAGGTTTTTGTCCTTGTGCATTTTTTCTCAGTGAACTAAAAGCACACACACTCACCATCATGCAAAGTCCATGGTTTTCTTCTAATGCTCAGAAGGGCTCCTCCTCCTCTAAAAGGCTGGGCACAACCAGTGGTTTTCCACAGAGTTCAGCCTCATGAGCACATAGGACAAGTAGTTAACATGACAACAACCATACAACCAGCCGGCGTTCATGGAATGCACTTCTCCTGCAGGCTCTGTGCTAAGTGCTTAATAGGCACCAGATCTGGTCACCCTCTGAACCCCTGTCCCCTTCTGCCTGTCAGTCTCCGATGACACTGGATTTGTATGAGCTCACCCGGGGCCAGAGACTGCCATGGTCATTTTTGTGTCTCCAGGGTCAAGGAGGGGCTAGACCCTCCTTAATCGTTTGGTGGGTGGGCCTGAATGAACAGAGGTCTGTCGTTTGTGCCTTTGTCTAGTTCATAAATGGAAGAGTCAGAAGAGGCGTGGCAGCTGGTCTGCTCTGCCCACCCAAGCCCTACTCAGTGGCTCAGGGCAGCCCACACAGAGCTGCTGGCTTCCTTGTGGCTGCGCTGGCCTTGACTGCTCCCTGGTACAGAGGGCCGGCAGGCACTCAGGGGCCACAAGGCTTCTTCCATGCCCCTACCCCCAGCCTGCTGTGAGCAGCTGCCCTTGGGCAGAGGGCCATGGCATTTCAGAGGTATTTGGGAAAGGACGGGCCTGGCTGGTTTAGCCAGCTCTGCTTCCCCTGTGGCTGGGTTCTCTCTGGGACAGGTGCTGGGTGGCACCCACCTGCTGAAGCTTCCCCACATCCCCATGGTCCTGTGTCTGATGGGCGTGGACCTCAGGGATGCTCCCAGTGTTTCCCTTGAGTTCCTAGGCGTTTCAGTTTCGTGGGTAAGGAAGGCCCAGGGCCAAGCTGCTCCTGGGCATTTCACCTCTCTGCTCTCTGTCTCCCTCGCAAGGCTTCCTCCTGACCTTGGCACTGACTGAAGCACTGGTATTTGCTGCCCAGGAACCATCTCCCAGGGAATCTCTTCAAGTCTTCCCCTCAGGCACCACCCCAGACACCATGGTGACAGCACCCCTCAGCTCTACCAGACACTCCTCTGTGGTGGCTGCCCCCGCTTCCATGGTGGCACCGACCCCTCATCCCGATGGACCCTCCTCACAGGCTGCAGCTTCCATGGCAACGACAATGCCCCATCCAAGCAGACACCCTCCTAAAAACGCCATCCCCACCATCATGGCGATGGCAACCACCCCCCATTCTGAAGGCCCCCTGTCCATAGGGCCACTTCCTGCTGCCGTGGCAACCACGTCCTCCCATTCAGAGGGCCGCCCCCTGGGCCAGGCTGTGCCCACCATCCTGATGACAAAGCCAAGGGATGCTACCAGCCGTCCCCTCACGGCCCCCTCCCGGGCTACCCCACGCAGGCCCCCCAGGCCCCCTGGCTCCTCCCGAAAGGGAGCCAGCAGTTCACCACGCCCTGTCCTGCCTGCACCCAGTGGTCACTCCAGAAGGAAGGCAGGCCAGCGGGGACGAAATCAGAGCTCCACACATCTGGGGCAGAAGCGGCCCCTGGGGAAGATCTTTCAGATTTACAAAGGCAACTTCACGGGGTCTGTGGAGCCTGACCCCTCCACCGTCACCCCCAGGAACCCACTCTGGGGTTACTCCTCATCTCCACAGCCCCAGACAGTGGCCACAACCTCGGCGCCCAGCAGGACCTCGTGGGTACAACCCAACACGACCCTGGTGTCTGCGGAGGACAAGCCCGGCCTTAACAGAGCAGACCAGGGGGGTGGTCCCACCTTCACCAGCCAAGGAGAGGAGCCAGCCACCACAGCAGCCTCAGGCACCCCCACCAGTCCACATCCTGCCCCAGTGCCTTCTCAGCACCCCCGCGGTGACCCACAGGATGGCCCCAGCCACAGTGACTCCTGGCTTACTGTCACCCCTGGCACCAGCAGACCTCCATCTGCCAGCTCTGGGGTCTTCATGGCCACCATGGGGCCCATGCAGGCTGCCTTCGATGCCAGTGTCTCAGCCCCTTCTGAGGGGCTTCCTCAGGGAACATCCTCAGCCCCGCAGGCCCCGGCCCGCCCCCCCAGGGTTTCAGAAAGCACTGTTTCCCTAGCCAAGGAGGAAGCTGAGGCCACCCCTACGCCCACCATGACTGGCAGGGTGCCCAGTCCTCTCTCCACAGTGGTGTCCACAGCCACAGGAAACTTCCTCAACCGTCTGGTCCCCGCTGGGACCTGGAAGCCTGGAACAGCAGGGAACATCTCCCATGTGGCCGAAGGGGACAAACCCCAGCACAGAGCCACGATCTGCCTGAGCAAGATGGACATCGCCTGGGTGATCCTGGCCATCAGCGTGCCCATCTCCTCCTGCTGTAAGTGCCTCACCCTCTCCCTCTCCCCCCCACCCTCCACCACCACACCGGCTTGCCCATCCCTAGAATCCCTTTGCCCCACACGTGGGCAGCCCCACCAAGTGGGCTGCAAACTTCCCAGAATCCTGGGAAAGGAGGTAGTAGTAGAACAAGAATCATGGACTATCCCCACCCCTGGTCCTTGGCTGGTCAGACCATAGCTCACGTGCCCACTGATGGTAAATGCACAGCTCCCAGGAGCTGTGGAGTCCAATCCGACTCTGCATGTGCAGAAAGAAACACCAAGCTGGGGAGGGGACATGGTTTCCCCAGGACCCCAGAGTTACTGAGAGGCAGGGCTGGGAGGTGAGCTCCGAGCACCTGTCTTCCAGCCCAGGGCTCTTGTCATGACACCACCCTGCCTGCTCTCTCCTGTAGCGACATGGCACCAACACACCGCAGGCTGAAAACTGGTGCTTCCAAACTTACAGCCTCTGAGTAGCAGAGCCCTCACCTTCCTCCCCGCCTCCCTTCCATCACTCTTCCTACTGTTCTCCTCTCTCACCTCTTTTCCTCCCCCTCCGCTGTCTTCCCCTGAGAAAGAAGAGAAGATGAAGCTTTGATCTTGCTGGAAGCTCTATTAGCCTTGATTAAAACAGATCTCTTGTAGCTAAATTGAGGTTTGAGAGTTACATGTGAATTTAGCAGTCCCTCCCCCGTTTGGTTTGTTCAGGGGTGGTGTGAGCTGATGCTTTGTGGACCTTGTCTTTGTCTTTTGATCTCACTGGTATGTGGGGAAGGGCTCCCCCAGGCCACCAGCGCCCATCACTCCTTTAATGAAGTGTCGAGGGGATTCCCCACTGATGGCTCCATAAAGAACCTGATGCAATCACTCAGGACCAGGGCTTCCTTTCCGTCTTCCCGAGTATTCGATCCTCAGTTCTTAGCATTCCTCTGATGGCCCCACAGGAATCCTCACTGTACCCGCCACTCCCCAACCCACACGGCCATCATCCAGGCATCCCCTCAGCCCTTCCAGGGGTGAGAAACCCCCTGTGCTCCCCACTCATCAGCCCCTTCTCCTGTGCTCCCTCAGGTTGTTTCCAGCTCTCCTGGGGGGCTGAAATTCACCCCTTTGTAATTCCCACTCTTTGGCCCTAACCTGTGCCCTCTGTAACCATACGAAAAACAAGTCCATCCACCAACCCCTGAGGTACGTGAAATGGCTCTCAAGGGCAGGTTTTCATTTTCCAAGCTGCTTATCCCTGTTCCTTCGAGTCTCTTCATAGGGCCGCGTGGCCCTGGCCCTGGCCCTGCCCCAATCTGCCCCTCTGACAGCCTCCAGTTTACGTCTGCTTCCCCAGAGGGAGCACAGTGTTGCACATGCCCTGCCGTGACAAAGGAAAGCAGGTGGCAGTTGCTCTGTTCTGGACACTTGGGTCACATCCAGGCAGCCTGCCTTGCGTCAGCTCCGTTGATTGTAATGCCTCACGTCACACCGTGGGCTCAGCCCAATCTCAAGGGGAATGAAGCCCCAGAAGCTTTCCACAGAGGAGGCTGTTAAGCCAGGTCTCCCAGCCTTTCCTGTTGTGGGTCGATCGAACATCAGCACAGGAGGTGTGTGCCTTTAACATTAAGCTGATGTCTGCTTGGCACTGTACTCTGGCAAGATCCTCTTAATCTGGAGTCTGGACTCCTTCCAGGAGCCACAGCTCCCTGTCTCCTAGTTGATAAGCAAAACAAACTTTCCATGTCAGGGGTAGGTGGCCTACATCTGCTCAAGGCCCCAGTGCAGGAAAAGTGAAAATGTTTGCAGGTTGCATATTTCATTCTTTCATTAAGCAGCTGTATTGTCACTCATGGAAGCACAGAGGTATTCATAAAGCTGTAATTGCCCACGTCTAAAACAGAAGAATGATAATGAGAAAATGTAGTGGTTAGCCAATAAATTATTAATAATGGTCATATTTGAGAAGTAACCACATTAGAGACAGCTTTCTAATTTTCCATTCTTTCCATGTGTCTAGAGGTTCTAGTTTACAAAGGGAGTTCCCATTATTTTTAACCATTCATCCTTAAGACAGACTAGCCAGAGGAATGAAACAAAACAGAAAAAGCAAACATACCATACAGGTGGGGAGTAAATCATCAAGTGAAGTGACTTGCCCAGGGTCCCAGTCACACATGAGTCAGCCCAGATCTGGTGGTGGAATCCGTTTGACTCAGCACAGCATTTCCTGAGCGCCCACTGTGTGCCAAGCACTCTTCCAGCACTAGGGACCCGGAGGTGGCTGCTGTGGCTCCCCACACCCCCAGCTGCCAGAGCCCTCTCCCCACCTGCACCCCCACAGGCCACACCCACCTGCGTTTGCAGTTCTAAAAAGACTTCTCCAGCCCTTTTGCTATGTCTGAGGTTGAGATTAGATCAGGTTTTACTGCAAAGTGGAAAACCCATGGGCTGCCCAAACCATGCATAGTAACATCAGCCAAGACAGAAGCAAGGACGCAGCCTGGAACTGGAATGCTTCTGGCCCTGACAGGAGCCTTCAGCTGTGGGGCTAGAGCATATTACTTCATAAAGGAAGATTGCCCCTGGGAACTGAAGCCCCCACTTCCTTTGGTGTCTGTCTTGCATTTCCACCATCCTCAGGCCACAAGGTTCCAGCCTAGCTGCCTCCACAGACAGCTCCCTGTCCTGTGGGACCATCATTGACCCTGTGAAGGTGCTGATGAGAGGGGCATTGAGAAAGGAGACACTTGTCCAGCTTGGGAACGCTGTGCTCTTTGGAAGCACAGATGAGTAACTAGCCAGGCTGTTTTCATAGCCTGGCACCACTCGAATCATCAGGCAAGCAGATGTCTTCCTGGGCTAAGGGCCCTTGTATTTCAGACCTTCCCAGAAGCTACATTTACCCTAAAGCAAACTCTCCAGCCCTCAAAGAAGGGCCTCCTCCTCTGCTAGTTTGCCAGATATTCCAGGCGATGTGTGTTGGTAGCACAGTGCATGCATAGACTTCCTCATCTGGCTTTTCAGAGTAGACCTGGCCCTCGTCCTGCTTTTCTGCATTCAGCAGAAGCCAGGCTTCAGAGGCCGGGGCTGCCAGGCAGGATGGCAAGTCCCCAGTTTCTGGTGGAAGCAGAGGGTGATCACAGCAAGTCTCAGGCCTGCCCAAGAAGGGATGTCACCACTTCCACCTGTCCTTCCAGATCGTGAGCCCCGCCCAGCGGCTGGATGTACGTTGTGTCAGGTCTGAGAAATGCTTTGTCTCCTGAGCCACGCTGGAGACAGCCACACACAGTTTCAGATGTGCTGAGAACCGAAATTGATTGGATCCAGGCCACATTGGGCTGGGGCCCAGGAGCCATGTGGCTCCTGAGCCGGTCTCTGCTGCCACCATCAGGACGCACAGCCCACCACCTCCTACTGGAAGCCTCGGCCTGGCACTGAAGGGTTCCTCGCTCTCCACTGTCAGTGCTCTGGGTTTTCATCAGGAGGTCAGTTGTGTGGCTCTACCAGGTTCCCTGGCCTGTCCTGCACATGCCACATCCATTCTTGAGAATGTCGTCATCCAGCCTCCTTGAAAGAGATGGGAGTTATATGGGGTGAAAGCAGGAAGCGAGGCCAGCTATGGATGTTGTTCATCATCAGTCCAAGTTGAGCTGTCCAAAGCAGAGTAGCGCCTCTCAATGACCCTGGACCTGTGAGGGTCCACGTGCACCTTGCCTAGAGCAGGTTGGCTTCCTTCCAGATGCACAGTAAATGCTGTTGGAGGATCAGCACAGTACTCAGAGATAACACATCCTTGTGCCCATATGGCTGTTGGCTATATTACCAGTTGTTCTGTGAATGTTACTGAAAGCTGAATGTATCTGTTTACCTTTTACTCACAGACCCCAATGACTTTGTAGTTATTATATTAAAAAAACTGGGTCAGAAGTGCTTTACCAGTAAAAAGAATAGAAGAGGGCTTCCCTGGTGGCACGGCGGTTGAGAGTCCGCCTGCCGATGCAGGGGACACGGGTTCGTGCCCCGGTCCGGGAAGATCCCACACGCCGCGGAGCGGCTGGGCCCGTGAGCCATGGCCGCTGAGCCTGCGCATCCGGAGCCTGTGCTCCGCCACGGGAGAGGCCAC
>RJWK010042534.1:0-19124 GCA_004363435.1 Platanista minor
CCATCCCCTTACTTTCAGTCTGTATATGTCTCTAGGTCTGAAGTGGGTCTCTTGTAGACAGCATATATATGGGTCTTGTTTTTGTATCCATTCAGCCAGTCTGTGTCTTTTGGTGGGAGCATTTAATCTGTTTACATTTAAGGTGATTATCGATATGTATGTTCCTATTCCCATTTTCTTAATTGTTTTGGGTTTGTTACTGTAGGTCTTTTCCTTCTCTTGTGTTTTTTGCCTAGAGAAGTTCCTTTAGCATTTGTTGTAAAGCTGGTTTGGTGGTGCTAAACTCTCTCAGCTTTTGCTTGTCTGTAAAGGTTTTAATTTCTCCATCAAATCTGAATGAGATCCTTGCTGGGTAGAGTAATCTTGTTTGCAGGTTTTTCTCCTTCATCACTGTAAATATGTCCTGCCAGTCCCTTCTGGCTTGAAGAGTTTCTGCTGAAAGATCAGCTGTTAACCTTATGGGGATTCCCTTGTGTGTTATTTTATTGTTTTTCCTTTGCTGCTTTTAATATGTTTTCTTTGTATTTAATTTTTGATAGTTTGATTGGTATGTGTGTTGGTGTGTTTCTCCTTGGATTTATCCTGTATGGGACTTTCTGTGCTTCCTGGACTTGAGTAACTATTTCCTTTCCCATATTAGGGGAGTTTTCAACTATAATCTCTTCCAATATTTTCTCAGTCCCTTTCTTTTTCTCTTCTTCTTCTGGAACCCCTATAATTCAAATGTTGGTGCATTTAACGTTGTCCCAGAGGTCTCTGAGACTGTCCTCAGTTCTTTTCATTCTTTTTTCTTTATTCTGCTCTGCAGTAGTTATTTCCACTATTTTGTCTTCCAGGTCACTTATCCATTCTTCTGCCTCAGTTATTCTGCTATTGATTCCGTCTAGAGAATTTTTAATTTCATTTATTGTGTTGTTCATTGTTGCTTGTTTCAGCTTTAGTTCTTCTAGGTCCTTGTTAACTCTATTTCCAAGGTTTTGGATCATCTTTACTATCATTATTCTGAATTCTTTTTCAGGTAGACTGGTTATTTCCTCTTCATTTGTTAGGTCTGGTGGGTTTTTATCTTGCTCCTTCATCTGCTGTGTGTTTTTCTGTCTTCTCATTTTGCTTATCTTACTGTGTTTGGGGTCTCCTTTTTGCAGGCTGCATGTTCGTAGTTTCCGTTGTTTTTGGTGTCTGTCCCCAGTGGCTAAAGTTGGTTCAGTGGCTTGTGTAGGCTTCCTGGTGGAGGGGACTAGTGCCTGTGTTCTTGTGGATGAGGCTGGATCTTGTCTTTCTGGTGGGCAGGTCCACGTCTGGTGGTGTGTTTTGGGGCATCTGTGGACTTGTTATGATTTTAGGCAGCCTCTCTTCTTATGGGTGGGGTTGTGTTCCTGTCTTGCTAGTTGTTTGGCATAGGGTGTCCAGCACTGTAGCTTGCTGGTCGTTGAGTGAAGCTGGGTGCTGGTGTTGAGATGGAGATCTCTGGGAGATTTTCGCCATTTGATATTTTGTGGAGCTGGGAGGCCTCTTGTGGATCAGTGTCCTGAAGTTGGCCCTCCCACCTCAGAGGCACAGCGCTGACTCCTGGCTGCAGCACCAAGAGTCTTTCATCCACCCGGTAACGTGGCTGCAGTTGGAGGCCTCAGTTCCTTGCCACATGGATCTCTCCTTAGGGCTGCTTGAGTGTCCTCATGACATGGCAGCTGTCTTACCCCAGGATGAGTGATCCGGCCCGCCATTCCCACGATAGTCGCGGCTTCGGCCACCGGGGCCCCTCCAGAGCCGGCAGCCTCAGTGAGGCTGCCCTCCCCTCGGGCTCTGGGCCAGTTCCGTGACAGCGGAGGGAAGAGACCCCAAGCCGGGAGTTCTGTTCTCCATTTTTAGTTAGGCAGTTGAACATTGCACACTACACCCTGTAATTCTTAATTTGCTTGGGAAAGAGCTTTTTTTTTTTTTTTTGCGGTACATGGGCCTCTCACTGCTGTGGCCTCTCCCGTTGCGGAGCACAGGCTCCGGACGCACAGGCTCAGCGGCCATGGCTCACGGGCCCAGCCGCTCCGCCGCATGTGGGATCTTCCCGGACCGGGGCACGAACCCGTGTCCCCTGCATCGGCAGGCGGATTCTCAACCACTGCGCCACAAGGGAAGCCCAGGAAAGAGCGTATTTTATGGACAGTTTAAAGCAAGTCAAATCCAATACTAAAACCATCCATATTTAATCTTCCTTACTGCATAGCACAAATATGGACAGTAAATATGGTTACATGCGAAGGTACAGAAATCAGAGTGGCCCAGGAGGGGACTCATTCACCTCTGTTTGCTTCTCTAAGAAAAGAATTAACTGCCCATAAAGCTTATTTCTGGAGTGAGAGTTCTTCAAATGCTTTCCTTCTCTCCCAAATAAGAAATTAACTTCAAGTGATCAAGTGGTTAAAGCATTCTTTTCACTGTATATTTATGACTTCACTAAAGCTACTCTGATACCCAATATTTTGCCCGTATGTGTGGGACGTATCCGTTTTCCTTTGTGCTAGCCTTTTTCAAAATTTTTGTTAACCTTCTATTACGAGAATTTTCAGTCATACACAAAAATAAATAGAGTGGTATGTAATGAACTCCCATTTTCTTGTTATCCCATTTCGATAATTATCTACATGTGGTCAGTTTTTTTTATCTCTGTCCCCCTACTTCCTTCTACCTCCACTATGCCCACTTGCTGCAGGATTATTTTCACACTAATCTTAGACATTATATCGTTCTATCCTAAACACTCATGTATGTTTCTCTAGGAAATACAAACTCTTCTAAAGAATATAACCAAAATACCATCAGCATAACTGAAAAAATTTCCTTTTCGTAATTCCTTAATCTATTCCACAATCAGCGTTCAAAGTTTGTAGGAGGTATATATTTTTTAAATTAGCTTTATTCCCTATGCTTGACTTGATAATCTAGTTCAGAGAGATGAGAAGTACATTTATAGGAGGATGAGAAAAGTTACAACCTAATCGAGCACTAGATGGTTTGCTACCAGCCTGACTGCGCTACGAAGTCAGAAGAGGGCTAGGTGGTTAAAGAATTGCAGTTGCAAAAGATGTCGGTGTCCCATTACAGTGAGAGGAACCTTTGAAAGCATTGCAGAAGCTTAGTTTTCTTCAAAGCTGGGGACAGGATTTAAGACAATCAGGCTGAAAATGAGAATCCGTGTGCAGCACACAGAGCATAGGGGAGAGTGATTGGATGTGTGTGATTGCCGGGGGGCCATCACGGTCCTTACGCTTGCAGAAATAAATTAGCCCTTATCTGTGAGATGCCACATGAAGTGCAGAGAAGCAAGGAGGAGAAAATAAATGCTTTCAAGATGTTTGGTGCCTGGCCATCTGGTTGGAGATTTAGCTCCATTACATACCAGCAGTGTGACCTTAGACAAACAGCCTAACAACTCTGAAAACTCATTTTTCTTATCTGTAAAACTGCATCGTGAATTCCTGCTCTTCCGTCACTTGAGGACTTTTCAAAGATCTATTGAGGTAATGTCATTAGTCCTTAGTTATTTGCAAAGCACATAAGGTATTTATTATCAGGATAGCACTTTACAGTTTGCAAACTACTGCCAGATCCATCACCTTGCTTGTCATCTTTGTGTCCAGTGAGGTAGGTCTCGTTATCCCAATTTCCAAATGAGAAAACTCAGGCCTCACGTGTTACTGGCCATCATCATCACACACAAGTTGAACTGAAAGGTATTGTTATTGTTATTCCTATATTTTTTAAAAGTCTAGGGTAAGCAAGATACTGACATACATCTCTGCATGGTATTTAAGACTTTCTACGGTGGGAACATGTATCAAGCCATAAAATACCCACATGAAAGTCCCATTTGTTTAAACTTCCTGATGTAGGAGTTGCAAGTGGCTATTAGTGAAAATGAACCCCAAGTTCTCATTCTGAGATCTTCTCTACTTGGGATAATATTTTGGGTGGTTTCTATAGTGATAGAAAAGGTAGCAGGAATAAATAAAAGGAATTCATGACAGCTACAACCTCTCACTCTTTTGTCTAAGGACAGAGCAGAATTCCTCAATATGAGAAGTATAGCTAAATGTAACAAGAACTGAATGTTTTTTAACAAATTAATTAGGGATTCCTGGGGTATATAATGAAACTTAGAATTTTTTAAATTATACACTGTGGCATTTAATGTCTATTCTAATGTAAGTACGACTTGGAGTTTAAATAAACTAACACCATTGTCATTCTGTTCCTCAAAATTATATCCATGAAACTCTTTTAATCTTGCTAGGTATGCTATTGTGCTACAGAGCTAGCATTCATCACTATTCTTTACAAAACTAAACCCCAACTATTTGCATCATAACAGTAATTTCTTTGCCCAAAATTATATATGAGATGAGAATAATGGGATCCTGATACAGGGAGATAATAGCTACTTGCTTGATCAAATCATCTTTTATTCTTATTTTTCTTCCCCGGGGTATAACTGACCTCCCAAAAGTAAATTTACAAATACCTATTCTATGTATATGAATATATTCATACATACCGAAGAGCTTTCAGGAGGAAAAATATTTCATATATTCTAAAGTATAAGCTTTAAAGGGTAGGGTGTGTTAAATGTCTTCTACTAATTGATTCTTGCCTACTTTGCACCCTAAGACCTATGCAAGCAAAACTGACGTAAATGTGACACCTCCCTGTCGATAATGGGGTCCCTGCCTAACTCATGGCACGAGATAATGGAGGAGCCCTTGGTGATAGTCTTCCCAAGCCCAACTTTGTGATTTCACACTTCATAATGCGAGAGTATTACTTTAAAATGCATTAAACTTCTAAAGATAGCAAATAGCCTTTTGGATAATGCATTTTAAATAGACTCCGAATTCAGAATTTTTTTAAATGTTCATCTCGTGGGACATCATCATAGCTTTTATAATGTATTGCACCCTGTTGATATGTCCTACTCCTTTTTCCTGGGCTTTGCTTTCGTCAGAAGAAATCAGCACTGTAGTTGCAAGCCTGTTTATGTTGCTCTCTGAGCCTGGCTTCCACGCTCCATAATAGGCCTGTTTCTCATCCTTTTTCATTTTTAGAAGTCATCTCACTGTCAGTAGAACTGATTGGGTACTGTTTAATATGAAGAAGCAGTATAAATAGCTTTCCTGCCTAAAAATTGAACATAGAGATTTCAAATCAGCACCCCCCCCATACACTATAGCTGTTTTGTAATCTTTTTTATTAGAGAAGATGACAGTATATTCTGACATAAATCATCACTCATATTAATACAACACATATTATAATCTCCACGGAAGCATTAAGCGGCAGTACACTTATGTCAAAGAATGCTGACATCTAAAGGACAGATAATAAATATTTGAAGCTAAAAACAGTTCTAAGTTTTCATTAAATATGTATTTAGTTCAAATGTCTTAATATTCTGTTACCAATTTTAAGAACTTAATTATGAATTATCTGCAATGATCAAAGTTATTTTGGTAAAGTTGATCTCTCAGTTTCAAGTGCTGAATGGAATAAAATGAGCATGGACTTAATGGATTAATAAATTAAATAATCATCAATTTGGAGATTACTATCTACTTCTTAATAAAATAGATTTCATCTCTTTATCAAGAGTTTTGTATAATTGTACTCTACTTTTTTTTCCCATTTATATATCAGCCAGCCAAATTTTAAATGGTGCATGGTTAATAATGCTATGAAAGTTTGAACTCTTTCCACATTTGATTTTTGATAGTTTATGGCCCAAAATACTCTAAAATAAAGAATGGGAATATTTGGAAAATTTGGCTGGTTGCTTTTAGGAGAAAGCCATGCTTTTACAGTCATAACAGTGTAGGGGGTAGGGGGAAGGAAGAAACATTATTGACAAGTTAGGGAGTCCCCCCCCGGTGAATTTTTCCAATTTTCTTTTCCACCCTACCTTAATATGTTTAAATGGTGATTTATTAATGGTTAAATGGTGAGAAATTATAAGTACTACACTTAAATTCATAAGAACTAGGGCTTCCCTGGTGGCGCAGTGGTTGAGAGTCCGCCTGCCGATGCAGGGGACATGGGTTCGTGCCCGGGTCCGGGAAGATCCCACATGCCGCGGAGCGGGTGGGCCCATGAGCCATGGCCGCTGAGCCTGCTCGTCCGGAGCCTGTGCTCCACAACGGGAGAGGCCACAACAGCGAGAGGCCCACGTTCCACAAAAAAACAAAAAAAACAACAAAAAAAATCATATATATATATATATGTATGTGTATATATATATTATATATATACACATATATTATATATATATAAATACATATATGTATACACACACATATATATACACATATATATATAATTATATTTTACAACTGCATTGGAGTAAAGATGCATATAATCTAGTTGGGATTCATTATCATGATGTTCATTTTTTCCTTCAGATTTTAAAAGAAATTAAAAACTTTAAACTTTTGTGGGTCCTGGGAACTGTGGGTAAGTTGGCACTACTGAAGACTGGAGTGCTATCCACACCTCACATGGTAACAGAATGCAAAGTTAGTGTCACCAAGTGTCACCCTTGGTGGGCATGGGATAGAAGCTGGATCAGAGTAACTACCATCCGTGAGACCAGCTCCATAAGAGCTCCAGAAGCAGGTAAGAACCACCTGCCACAAGCTTGCCCAGTCAAGGACACATGGAGAGAGTAAGCTCCCTGAATGCCTAAGGAAGAGGAACCCAATGGGCAAAGGCAGCCCGTTCTCCTAAAAGAAAAAATCTCACTTCATTAAATCATGCTATGCTGTGGTTTGGGGGTTACTGCCAAACAGATATAGAGAAGTGAAAATATACCACTTTTCCAAAAAAAAATTATTCACATCTACAATGTCCCAAGTCCTGTGTTAGGCCCTTAGGATGTGGTAGCAAACCTAACAGATAGTGATGCCACCCCTCCAGGGCTTGTACTCTACCAGGGAAGTCAGAATTTAATTAAATCATTATACAATTAAATTATAGTTTTGCCTTTCACGAAGATTCAACCAAGTTTAACTTTTAACAAATATATTTACTGCAGGATAGGAGGCAACTCTTTTAATCTGATTTTTAAAAGAAAAACGGTAACTTAAATAAATGTCTCTCTTGGTGCTATGGCAGTCATTTTCCATATCTCGTTTGTCGTGTAATAAAATTTCCAAGAATGAAATACCTCAGCCTCCGAAAATGAACACAGGATGAGATCACAGGTCAATCTGGGCAGGAAAGAGGCAGACAAAGAGCTGGAAGTACTTTAAAATACTCTGCACCTCCAAAATCCTGTCTCTGAAATTACAATCATTGATGAAATGCTAGACGTGTTACTTAGAAAACCTAAAAGCGATACAGGAGATGGAGAAAGGCAATACTGAAATCTTGGAATGCCAGAACTGGGTGGGAAGGAGGCGGTGGGGGGAGTGCCTCTTGAAAGTTTAAAAGATAGTCATTGTGAATCTGATGACTACTTGACACAAGAGCAAGAAAATATATGGAACTCCATATAAACAGATGCAAAGAGGCTCTTCTGTAACCAATTGCAAAGGAAAACTAGAAAGGATTGGCATAAAGGAAAGCCGACGCCGACATGCCCATAGGAAGCGAGCCATTGGGAGGGGTGGTTGGTTGGGCTGAGAGTCCTGGTCTTTGAATCAGATTCGCACTCTGCAGAGACCCAGAGCGCTGCCGACAGGCCACGTGGTTGGAAAAGACTGCTGTGCTGAGCCCACTTTGATGTTGCCAGAGACTCCTGCTTGAGCATCTTCCTGCATTCGCAGTTCCAGAGAAAATGAAAAATTGCACTTTTGCTTCAGAGCGATAGGAATTGAAGGAGAAGTGAAGCCTCGACATGGGGAAGGCAGCACCTCGAGGGATGAACTTTCAAGTCGCAGCTTCAAGTTCTTTTGTGGCACGGAGTTGATTAAAAGAGCTTTCCTTTGGCACCCCTACTGTTGGAGGCAAGAGAAAAGAGTGCTAATTTCTAGAAACCCGATTGCTACCCCCAAAAGAACAGGAAATAATGAGTGCTCTGAAAGAAAACACAGACAGACACATGGTTTGCAACCAGAAAGCAGTAACATACAAACAATGGCAACAGCAGTTAATCCAATGCAAGGAAGAGTAGACCTAAAGCAACCTATGTTCCCTGGATGGAGATCAAACCCTCATACCTGATGACCTTCACCATTCATTCCATTGAAATGGCCCCATGTTAACCGGGGCTCTTGGAATTTATTCATGCCAGTAACTAGCCTCTGAATGGTTCCAGAGAGACTGAACTGGTGGGGCTGAATGACAGCTCTGGGAGGAGGCTGCTGGCTGCCCGTCAGCCTCAGAGCCCAGTGGCTGGCCACTGGGGCGAGGTTCGGATTGTGACCGCTACTGGGAGAGTGATTAAATCTGTTTGGAAAGTTAGCCAGAAGACAGAGAAGTTGAAAAGGGAATGTAGTTAATTCCTTTTGGGCACTGACTTTTCCCCACAAGCGTTAACTCTTTGCTATCTTTAAATTCCTACCGGATTTTCATGTTTTCAGAGGGATATACTGACTTGAACGTGGCAGAAGATGCCAGTTTAAGAATTACCAAAACGAGGGCTTCCCTGGTGGTGCACTGGTTGAGAGTCCGCCTGCTGATGCAGGGGACACGGGTTCGTGCCCCGGTCCGGGAAGATCCCACATACCGCGGAGCGGCTGGGCCCGTGAGCCATGGCCGCTGAGCCTGCGTGTCCGGAGCCTGTGCTCCGCAACGGGAGAGGCCACAACAGTGAGAGGCCCGCGTACAGCAAAAAAAAAAAAAAAAAAGATTACCAAAACGTTTGCAAATGCGAAAGAGAATGGAAGTGAGGCCATGAGAGCTTTCCTGACATTGAGTTTGCAGAGATACATTGTAACAACTCTCCGGCAAGTGCATTTGAACCATCACATTTAATTTGGGTCATTTAGCAAAGATCCTGAGAGTGGAGATTTGGAATGAATGGGATTTACAGACACAATCTCTGGGATTGCATCATTTTTCTCTCCCTATTCTATGTCCAGAGCTTAAAGAAATATGTACAGAATGTTCTTAATATTGAGTCTCTGTTTCATAAGAAATTGGCTCTTTGTATATTTCATATATTATTCCCTAGTGAAAATGGCTGTGCCATTTTAATTTAGCTGAATGTTCTTTTAAAGTTTCTGATTCTTTCCACCTGGGCACGGTTGAGATGGAAGAGGCCAAGATGTTCAACTTGTCAACCTCGCTGTCCTAGAAAAAGGCCATTGGCCACCATCAGGGCCTGATGTACTGATTCTGATGCTCAGATAAATCAACAAGACTGATTTTTTCTCAGCACTACAGCAAATTCACCCCCATACACAGCACAATTGAAGGCACAGCCAAGGTAGCATAGATTTCAGATCTACTTTTTGTTTTATGCTTTTGTCATCTCTTTTTACTTTTGTGAATATTTTCGAATGAAACATTAGGAGACTCTCTGGGAGTAAGGAAAGCTGTTATACTTCCACTTTGAGAACACCTGGGGAGAGTAAGGGTGCATAAGAGAAGCAGCTTATTAAGTGCTTCAGTAAACGTAAGAGAACTAATTTGTCACACTGCATGACATTCAAAAGAACAAATGCTTCCTAGATTAAAATGCTAAGGAAGGTAACTCAGGGAAGAATGGAAAATTCCAAGGTATATTCATGACAGGAGATGCCTGAGTTGAAAAAAGGGGATTTTGCCAAGGGGTAAAACCAAGAGATTTGTCTTTCTGTGCATTAGAGTTGTTACCAGCCTGAGTTCCTGGAGGCCTTAGTTTAGCATTTCTGATTTCCTAATATCTTTCATAGCACGTAGCACAGAGCAGGTGCTCAGAATGCATTTGGTGAGCTACAGATTAGCATGAAAAGCACATCCATGTGTTTCAGTGATCCTCTTCTTGATCCTACAATGACAGAGGTCTGGGAGGAAGAAATCCCCTACAGCAGTCCAAACAGCAAAGACCACGAGACTTAGCAAAGTCCTAAGGCAGAAGCTCCATACAGAAAGGGCCTTTACCCGCTACACAGCAGCAAAGCCCATAAATGATTTTTTTAGTGATGAAAATGTGGAGTCGATGGACATTCTCGGTTTGTTTTGCTTTTTAGGAGGCTGCGTCATTTAGGTGAATGGTTTGGAAGGACTGAGCCATTGCTTATACACCTGCCAAACTGTACCCACATGCCCCTCACAGCAGCAGCCTGCCCTCGAGCCCAAAGGGTAATGATAACAGAGGTTTTTGTTAGACTTTAGTTTTATGGGGTCATTATGATGAAATTTATGTGATGAAGGTAGCCACCAGATGATAAAAGAAAGAAGTGAGCTGTTACTGAAATTTTTTTCCCAAAAAAAGATGAGTACCTCAGAGAGTCCATGTGCTGCGTAGACAGATGAATAGGGAGATTACCTCAACAGTACATATTAATTCATCTCACCAATGATCATATTTGCTATGTTACCCAATTCCTCTGTCTTTAAAATACATTTAAGAATACACCATTTTCATGCAATGTTAAGGATGATGAGAAAAATAATCATCACAGAACACTTTCAGATACTCAAAGGCTTGGATCAGCAAATAATGGCCCGTGGGCCAAATCCTGCCCACTGCTTGTTTTGGTAAATAAAGTTGTATTAAAACACAGCCATGCTTATTCATTTACATATTGTCTACGGCTGCTTTCACACTTCAACAGCAGAGTTGAGTAATTGCGATAAAGACCATGTGGCCCACAGAACTGAAAATATTACTCTCTGGCTCTTTACAGTAAAAGTTTGGCAAGCCCAGCTCTAAGAAAAAACAGCCTCAGTTTTAGGGGCTGAACAACTGAGCTGATGTACAGTTTTATATAAATGACCAAACTGCGTGCATTTCAAAGCCTCTTAACGGTGTAACATAAGTAAATAATTACGTAAGTTTGAATATGAATGTGTATATATATATATATATATATATATACATACAGAGATCTTAAGGAAGACACAAGACATGGCATATCCAAACAAAAAAGGACTGGGTTGGGTCAAGTTCAGATAGCCATCACCAGTGACTTTTCCTGGGCAGTGATCTGAGAAGGGCTATCAGCTTGGGTGTATCTATAAGGAGCACCCATGTGTGCTGAGCGGATGGCTGGGAAGGAGAGTAAGCCGTTATCAACCAACAACGAGACACGTTGACTGGAGAAACAAATTCTGAAACTACATCAACTTTTCAAATAGATGACTCCATTTTTTTTGTTTGTTTGTTTTGTTTTTTGTTTGTTTGTTTTGTTTTGTTTTTGTGGTACGCGGGCCTCTCACTGTTGTGGCCTCTCCCGTTGCGGAGCACAGGCTCCAGACGCGCAGGCTCAGCGGCCATGGCTCACGGGCCCAGCCGCTCCGCGGCATGTGGGATCCTCCCGGACCGGGGCACGAACCCGTGTCCCCTGCATCGGCAGGCGGACTCTCAACCACTGCGCCACCAGGGAAGCCCTGACTCCATTTTTTATGGCTGGTCAATCCAGCCATAAAAAATCCTCCAATCTGTTGGAAGATTATTCGATTTTGTGTCCTCCACATTTTTAAGGGATGAGAGGCAGGTGAAGGTCATGAAAGAGACAGTTGCCAAGTTTGGGTGGGGACCTGAAACTGTGCTATAGGAAGATGGCACAAGCAATTGCTATATTTAACCCAGAAGAGAGAAGACTCAGGAGGGTACAAAAGCTGTGTTTGTTTAAGGAGTTGTATGTTAAGTGCAGTTCTTTGGTACAATTCGGACCAAGGAGAGGAACTTCTTGTGGTCAGAGTGTGTAAAGATGGAGTTGGCAGTCTCAGGAGTGAGAATGTTGTGGAGGTAATTCAAGTATCAGTGGGCTGGTTGGATTAATGACTTCAAAGATTCTTTCCAACCCTAAAACGTTTGATTCTGTGAGATAGCTGATCCCAAGAGGGCTCGTCACAAGTGTGTCTGAGCTGCTTCATCCCAAGGCCTGGTGGTGTAAAGCAGAGGTAGTGATTCTCCAGTTTTAGAAATACCAGTACTTGAGGTTTTGGTGAGTACCAGTGTTAGCACGCATTAGCCCCAATCATCTCAAGTTGGGGCTCTGAAAACGTCATCAGCTTTAATCACTCCTTCTCTCTCTGAACGAAGATAAAACAACACAAATTTGATCCTGAAGATCAAATGTCCTGCTTCTAATATTCAGTGTCCTGTTTCTCATATGCAAAGTTGGTGGCAAGTGGAGGGAACCATGGAAAACTCATGTACTTTCTGTTGTTCCCTTCTTCTGTCTGTAACAAACACTTAGAAATTTTCCATTTGCTGTGTCAGTGTTATGAAGATCGGTGGGAACATAGCTGCAAAGTGCTCGGGAATGCTTTAAAGGGAGAAGCCTTAATCTTTCATTATCATGTTGATTACCAACTACCACAATAGCCTACTCAACTGACATCATCTTACAGCTTTTCATTTATGCTGATAGAAAAGGCTACTAGTTTCATATGATTTTAGTTCTCTGGAAATAAATGACACAAAATGAATAAATCATGTGCTCCTATAGGTTTGCAGGCAGGGCACAAGATTACTAAATTATGCAACATGTAAAAGAGGGAGCTTGAAAAAAAATCAATCTTTGGCTAAGCTTGAGCGATCCATACAATATGATTCTAATGTATGGGTTGGGGACCCTCTGTGCAAGAGTTCTCATAACCTAGTTAGGTTGGTAATTAGGACACAGGGACGACCAAAAGGGGAAAAAATAAGAGTGTTGAACAGCAGCCAAGTGAATTTTAGAATAATGAAGAAATATCAAATAGGGTGAATCAATGGAGTTAAAGGACACGATGGGAAATGAAAAACATTCAAAGATAAATTAATGTAGGCCCAAGGGTTGTGCAAGCAATTTACTATAAATATACTAGAAAAAAAGAGACAGATGTTGGTGAACAAGGAAGTACAAAATTGGCAATACGTTGTCAGAAGTAAGAAATGGCATAGAACACACGTAGTGTGGCAAAACAGAACGTGAGTGAAGAAGAAAGAAAAGCATTTAAGGAAAACTAAAGACCTTATTTTGTAGATGATGTGTGTTTTAGCAAAAGTGCTTGCTCTCTCATCACATCCTATAATATCCTTATAAACTGGATGTGAAGTAGACTTAGCCAGCCTCATTTTTAGTTAATAAAGCTGAAGTTTTGGGCTTCCCTGGTGGCGCAGTGGTTGAGAGTCCGCCTGCCGATGCAGGGGACGCGGGTTCATGCCCTGGTCCGGGAAGATCCCACATGCCGCGGAGCAGCTGGGCCCGTGAGCCATGGCCGCTGAGCCTGCGCGTCCGGAGCCTGTGCTCCGCAACGGGAGAGGCCACAACAGTGAGAGGCCCACGTACCGCAAAAAATATAAATAAATAAAAAAATTTTTAAATAAAGCTGAAGTTTCATGTACAGCACAGTGACTATAGTTATCAATAACGCATATTTGAAAGTTGCTAAGAGTGAATTTTAGAAGTTCTCATCACAAGAAAAAGACATGTGACTGTACGTGGGGACAGATGTTAACTAGACTTCTTGTAGTGATCAACTTGTAATATATACAGGTATCAAATCATTGTTAACCACCCGAAACTAATGTAATATTAGATGCCAATTATACCTCAATCAAAACAAAACAAAACACAATCCCAAGGTTTCAACTTCTCCCACAGTCACAGAAAAGAGCAGCTTTTTACCTTTCAACCACCTATGGTGTTTTAGCCAATCTACCCATTTCAGAGGCAGCAAATTCATGATTCCATTCTTATATTTTTTTAATTGACCTATTATTCTTAATAGGTAAAGTGCACTAATTTGGTATGTACAGCTCAATTAGCTTTTATGTATGAACACCTTTCTGTATGTGGAGCTACCTCTAAGATCAAGATACAGAACATTTTCAGGGCCCCTGAAAGCTCCCTTGTACCTTCCTCAGTGTGTATCCCCCAAATATAACTATTAGTTGGATTTTTAACACCATCAGTTAGTTTTGCCTGTTCTGGAACTTTATATAAATGCAGTTCTACAGTAATGATGTCTGACTTCTTCCATTCAACATAATATTTCTAAGATTCATCCCATGTTCTTGTCTGTACCAGTGGCCTATTTCTAGTTATTACTTGATAGCAAGGGTTGGCAAACTTTTTCTATAGAGGGTCAGGTAGTTTTAAAAAATGTTTTGTGGGCAATATGGTCTCTGTCTCAACTACTCAACTCTGCCTTTTTAGCCCAAAAGCAGCCATAGACTATATGTAAATCATGAGTGTAGCTGGGTTCCAACCAAGATTATTTACTAGGATTCGGTCTGTGGGCCATATTTGCTGATTCCTGCTCTGTGATGCTCTGTTGCATAAATATACCGTGATTTATTTATCCATTCTCTTCTTGATAAACATTTGGATTGTTTCCTGTCTTCTGGTAAATTATGCACTCACTTCTCTTGGATATATATCTCAGAGTGGGAACACTGGATCATACAGTTCATGTGATGATTAGCTTTAAAAAAAAACAACTGCCAAACAGTTCCCCAAAGAGGCTGTATAAATTTCCACTCCCTCCAGTGATGTATGAGATTTCTAGCTTGTCCACTTCCTTGCCAGTACTTGGTATTGTCAGTCTTCATTTTCATCATCCTGGTGATTGTCTGGTGGATTCTCTTTCTGGTTTTAATGTGCATTTGTTTGATGAGCTATGACATTGAGCACCTTCTCTTATGTTTGTTGCCCATTTAGATACTCCCTGTTGTGACCTGCCTGCTCAATTCTCCTGCCCATTTTTTCAGATGAGCTATTCATTTTATCATTGGATTGCAGGAATTCTTTATATATCCTGAATATAAGTCCTCTACATGTATTGTAAATATCTTTTCCCAGTCAAGGTTGCATTCTTAAAGCAATTTTAAGCAGTTAATCTCATGATCTTGATTTTTTTTTTTTTTAATAAGACCCTTTCAGTTTATCAGCTGAACCAGCCCTGAGTGGGTCGTTGAATCAATTAGGATATGAGAGCAGCATCTCGGGGGTCCAGGAGCTTGTGGAAGAGAAAGGTCAGTTCTGTCTTGAGGATGTGAAATAGAGCCTCTGGCCTCACCTCCTCTCCTGATGTTGTGGTGGTCTTCTGTGCCCCTGGAAGGGAGGCAGGGTAGCAGGACCAATGTTTGGGACTGTACCCCTAAAGTAGAACCTTTGCTAACTCATCCACCATTCCTGTTCCCCTGTGCTAAACAAGACAGGAACGAATTACCTTGATATTGTAATTTGTAACCTTCTTTTAAAAAAGAAACCAGTACACCATGAAGCTAGTTTTGCACTTCCTGGCAGACACCATGCAACAAGCCAAGAATCTTGTCCAAAATCCAATATTCTGTGCTACACATTCCCTCTTTAGCTATGCATTCTCCCTCTATTAAGTTATTGCCAAGCAAAGGTGATTTATTAAGATGAGAAGCAGACATTGCTAAAACAGGAAGAAAAGCAACAACAACAAAAAAATTGTTTCCTCAGAACCCACAAAGGAGAATGGATGTCAGCAGAAGCAGATGTATGCTTCTCCGGAGTGAAAGAAAGAATACTTAATGCAATCAGAATCCCGTTAACATAAGAAATCAAGAAAATGGGATATCTAAAACTCTGCAGAACTCGTTCAGGTGATTCTGTGCATCTATAAAAGTGCTACCCAAAGCACTACAAACTACCAATGACAAATGTTTCCAAACTGGTTTCTAAAAGACAGAAAAATAAGAATGAACTAGGTTATTTTTATATGCAAGGTTATAACTGTCCTATTTTTAGAATTGGAAACCCATACAGAATATTTGCCTTTAGGAAAAAGTTGTCAGTTCTGTATCCTATCTAGCTTAATCAGCTAAATGGCTAATGTCTGGTCATGACCCTCATGTGACATGATGAATGATTCATTCCTTCCCAAATTTCAATATGTAAGGGAACACAATATAAATTGTTTAGGTAAACATCTTGAGAAAAGTGACTGAATGAAATGACCAAATTGTTTCTTTCTAAACTGTAGAGTAGGGATGACTATAGAAAAAGGTCAAACTTCCGTGTATCAACTACCAAGGTAAAGACACTGGGGAGAATATTTGCAGCAAATGTGACTTTGAAAAGCAGGATACATTCGTTACATAAAGAGCTCCTGTATACTGATTTTCAAAAAAAATGAACACTTTAATGCCAATTTTTCAGTGGTTTTAAAACAACAATTGACAAAGAAAGAACAAAAGTTAATTAGCAAACATTAAAAATGTTCAACCTGACCAGTGTAGGAAAAAAAAAAAAAAGCTGGAGAGATCAATTGCTACCATTACAATTAGCAGAGTCTTTAAATGAGTAATAGGCTTGGTGGCCTGATGATAAAATGACTGTAAAATAGGCACAATTACACATGTTGTTTGGACTACACATGAGTAAGAGGCGTTTGCAAAGCAATTAAAAATATTGATACTATGTATATGTTTTAACAGTAATTTCAACTCTTTCAATCTACTCTATAGAAATAATCATAAATTCACAGGAATGTTAAATAGACAATTTTTGATGGCAACAGCAGCAATAACAAAATAAAGCCCATGACCAACTGTAAGGACACCTTAATCATTGTCGTCTTCCTCTGAATAAATATTTGTTCTTAACTTTAAAAGTACTCTTATTTTCTATCTGCCCAGAACCCCATATGTTCCTTCTTTTGAGGTGCACATCTCCAGGTCTCTCCTCAATCAGTTTAAAATTCTTTCAAAGGCATGTATCATTCTCTTCCCATGGTCTTTAGATATTTTACCTTTTCCTCATACCCCACATTATCATTCAGTGTGGTAATATAAATTATGGTAAATTCATTCAATGAAAAGTGATGTAACTCTATAAATTGTCTGCAAACCATGAGAAATGATTATGCATAATGTTAAACAATGATTTCAGCAATAGTTTTCAATGTCTATGCATACCAAAAAAGACTAAAAGGCAATACCCTAAAATATACCCAATTAGTATTTGACACATGGGACAGTGGGTTTTGTTTTTCTATCTTCCTCTGAATGTTGAAATCTGTCCACATTTCCTTTAATAGGATGTACTTTTTCCACAATGAAGATGCAAATCATTAAAGCAACTGCTCTCCTCTCCAAAACCCCATGACACCACAGCCCTCTTTTAAGATAAAAATGGGGTTTGCTTTCCTCCCCAGCATCTCTGAACAGCACTTCTCAGAGTCCCACTATTTATATTCACTCTCTTGTTCCACTGCAGCCAGGCTTGGCGTTTAGGCATGTGCAGCCAGGAGAGGTGGGCGCAGATGGGATGACGGATCTAGATGGTTGGAAGGAATGAGTTCCACTGCCTTGCTGAGCGGTACCCGCACACAGCGCATTAGCTGGATCTCAGCTAAGCAATATTCAACTTGCAAAAAGCCTGGTTGAGCTCAATCCCTCTTCTAGTTGCTGCTGACTTCCCCCTTGCTTCTTCTGGAAGCCTGCTGCAAAGTACAACTGCTGCCTTGATCTATTTAATTCTTGTCTGAAGGCTTGGACTCTACCTCTGACCACCTTGTTTCCACGGGAGCTTTTTCTTGGCAGTGACAAACACCCTAGTCCTGAGCACATGTACATCATCCCCAGGCTCTCCACGCTCCTGCCTGTCTTTGTTCTTGAGCTCGAGAAGTCCATTCTAAAGCCAACCTGGCTTCTATCATTTACATCTTTCAAACCATCTCCCACATTCTGGAAATGTTCTTCAGAACTCTCTTTCCTGTTTTCTCCCATCATCATCATCATCATCTTCTCAGGTATTTTACTGGCATTTACTTTGAGCGAGTGAAGCTCGATGGAAAAGTGAAATCTGAAAGGACACCAGGCTGAGCCATGGTCACACATGTCCTGAGTAGGAGGAATAAAAACTCACTCACTTTCCTGACTCAGGTGGGGTTCCTGATTGCCTGCTCTGGATTCCTCCAGTGATTCTCCAGCACTGTTTAGATATGTGGAGGGTTTTTTTTTTTCTCAGTTTGTGTTTTAGCCTGGGAGGTACTGACCTCTGGTAGACTTCCAGAGGTCTGAAAAAAAAAAACCAGTAAAAGTAATATGAACTCTAATTACAACCCATTTGTCAAAAAGAAAAAGAAAACTAATTTAACTGCTGTTCCCAAGCTTTTTTGACAGGCTTCCTCTAAAAATTTACTATTTCTCTAGATAGCTAAGAAAGCAAAACAGGAAGAAAATTTTGCTTTTGACTACATTTTCCTTGGAGAGTAATAGCACTAGGAAATTCTCCTTTCTATGTCTTTGTTTTTTTTAACCTCCTAACAAGGCCACTACTTTGGGGGTAAAATACCTGCACCCCCCAAAAAAAGGTACAGGGATATGTATTCAATATCTGATAATAACTGGTAATGGACATCGTAAATCAACTATACTTCAATTTAAAAAAAAAAAACACTTAAAAAGGAAGAGGTGATCAGAAGATAAAATCATTTCACTCAGTTGACACTTACAAGAACCTGTCATGCTGCTATTGGGATCCAAAAAAAAAAAAATAGTGCCTGATCCCAAGGTGCTCACCATCCCACCAGGGAAGGCCGGGATATAAACAGCCCTGTGATGACGTGTTACAGGAACCACTGTTGTGTGGGGTTTAGTAGCAACAGGTGGGGAGGAGGGTGTGGAGGACAGCATAGGCTGATTAGAGGATGGAACTCTGACATAAGGGAGCAGATAGGGTGTGAGGTGGGAGATAAAGCTCAGAGGTATTGTTGGGAGATGGGGGAGTGGAGGGGGCATTTACACAGACCAACACCATGACCAGCATTGTAAATAGTTGTTAGTTCCTAGGTTCATCTGGTGCTAAATTATATGTGAACGCTAACTCCTTAAGACACATGCTCTTTGGTTCATGTGGTAAAGAGGCTGCCTTACCACATGTTGGGGGCCTGCTCTTCGGCATTGATAAAGAGGCTGTTTAGTGGGGTCCATTTGTATTTGATACCCTCCTTTGCATGCGGCAATGCGATCCACTGAATGCAGTCTTTGAAGCCACAATAAATGCATTTTGTGCTTAAGTAGA
>RJWK010042535.1:0-19123 GCA_004363435.1 Platanista minor
CCGCGGAGCGGCTGGGCCCGTGAGCCATGGCCGCTGAGCCTGCGCACCCGGAGCCTGTGCTCAGCAACAGGAGAGGCCACAGCAGGGAGAGGCCCGCGTACCAAAACAAACAAACAAACAAACAAAACTTAATGCGTGGGCTTCCCTGGTGGCGCAGTGGTTGAGAGTCCGCCTGCCGATGCAGGGGACACGGGTTCGTGCCCCGGTCCGGGAGGATCCCACATGCCGCGGAGCGGCTGGGCCCGTGAGCCACGGCCGCTGAGCCTGCGCGTCCGGAGCCTGTGCTCCGCAACGGGAGAGGCCACAACGGTGAGAGGCCCGCGTACCGCAAAAACAAAACAAAACAAAACAAAACAAAACAAAACAAAACTTAATGCCTGATTTGCGAATCTAGTCAGGTACATACAAATAAAGTTCCCTATTCATAAATGAGAATGAAATCATTGTCCCAAAGGAAAAAAGAAAAACAAAGCATCTTATCCCCATTTAGGCTCAATCTCATCCTTTAGCATATTAATTCCTGGTACTATGTTTTCCTCCAGATTCGGCAAAAACAGGGCTACTGAGTTCTTCAAGAGGCAACAAAAATTTGGAGAGCTAAGTTTGTCCAACTGGCAAACACACTTTTCATTCAGCCACCTGAATTACTTGGGGAGGCTGGAGGCATCACCATTTCCAGAAGCAATAGTGCCAAGTCAACAGGAAGATTACAAGCATTCTGAGTCAAGTTCTCAGACTGTGGCCTTCAGTTTTTCTTGAAAGCTGCTTATAAAAGGAGAACTGAGTGAAACTTTGATATTTACATCAAGTCACAACTAAGGGGCAGGTTTGCAGAATCAATTGTGTAGCTTTATACTTACTGCACATTTACCACATATGTCCTTTATTACACAGTGGAAAACCATTAAATGCACAGTAGTTTTGCCAAGTGGCATTATGCATTTAACAGCTTTATTCGTTTAACAGCTCTAGCTCTCATTATATTTTGCCATGTGGTACACGGGATTTTATGCATTTAACAGTTTAAGAAAGCTCTATGGTATTTTCTTTTCATGTATTTCATACTATGGTTGGACATTACATCTTAGCAAACTGTATTTCAATGACTTCATTGTGAGAGAAAGAATAATCTGGAAAAATTACTACATCGAAATTGAAATGGGAAACCAATATTTCAATCCTCTTCGAAATTGCTGGATATTCTACTGCTCTCCCTTTATTAACATCTGAAAAATAACTTAAGTCAGGTTACTGCAAAACCACAGGAAAAAAAAGGCTATTCCCAAAGCCGTATAATTAGTATAAATATAGCATTTGACTGTCATTTTAAAAACTTAATTTTCATTAAAGACCACCTTGCTTAATACAATATTCAGTAACTTCCTTCCTTTATAGCACACAACAGAAGATTTGTTAGGGAGATGGTGGACCATTTTACCATTTACATATGTAGGGACGAAAACATTTGTCATGCAAGGCCACAGAGGAAATCAAGCTCAGAATCAAAGGACTCTCAAAATTAAGCTTTAACTAACTTTTGTTTCCTCTACCCTGCATTTGGGTAATTGTTCAACCCAGGGATAAATAAGTAGGCCCCTCAACCTAACCCATTCTAGGATAGGGCGGTAGTTGTCCCTTTAAATGAATTGAAACAGAGTAGATCCCATCAACTGTTTCTGCTTTCAGAAATAAAAAACCTAAGCATCTGTCTACCCTTTTCCCTGGAGCATTCCATTCCTCCCCACAATCCCAGCACTCTGAAAAATTGTACTGGATAAGCGTCTATGTTTTTCTGTTAAAGATTTTAGCGCTCACTCTGCACTCCCCGATGTGTGTTTTCTCCTGGAAGAACAACTGTATTCTATACATAAAAGAAACACCTGACATTGCAAGGTGTCTCTGGGGCTGAGGAAAAGCAGTTATTATAACAAAGTCATCCATTTCCCTGGTGGGAATAAGAGAGGTGATGAGACCTGGCTAAAACTTGGTCTCAGGAAGATGCTGTTTTGAACACACTAAGTTTTGCTCAAATACCAAAAAGAGAGAAAGAAAGAAAGAAAGGATACATAGCAATATTCAGAATTAGGAGAGAAATCATTCAAGGCTGATTCCTTTTGAAAAAAAAATTCTTTACAAGAAAAAAAAAACCAAAAAACAAAAAAAACAAAACTGGGTTTTGACTTAGTCTCTATTTTGAACTCTGATGGGAATAAAAGCAAACCGTAGAGCAAAATGCAGAACAGAACACGACAGGTTCTCTAGGGATTATTATTGTTGTTATTATTATTATTATTATTATAGGAACAGATGTATTTTTATTGGTGGGAGGAGGAGAACGGTCTAATTCCAGCCTTCACTTTTGCTCTTTTAAAAACCACTCACCTGACTTTTATTTGCAGCCACTTTGGCAAACAGGGCTTGAGACACCTTGGCCCTTTTCATCTCCTGCTGGATCTCGTCATAAATGGCAGCTGTGATGTTGACATTGGCGCCGTCCACCTTAATGGGGAGGTCTGTTGTCGGTGTCGAGGTTTTGGCCTACCAAGAGACCATGAAAATAATAATTTAAAAAGTGCTGCATTCAGCCCAGCCATCTGTGCAGAAATTATCAAAGGATTTCAGTCAGCTGATGCCAAACTGCATTAGCTACAGAGGGACACTTCCTGTCCATTATTCTAATCAGGTTAATTGTGATTGGAAATAATTGCAGTGCATTCCTATAGGACATGCAGAGTCCTGTCAACCTTGTTCTTTCCCTCACAGTAGCTGAGACAGTTCACAGGTACGATGGCTTCTCTGGGCGCCAAACTCAAGCGATCACCTAACTGCAACACAAGCATGCAGAACACACACACAGTTACCTTTTCCTTTCTGAAAATAGTACACCTTGGAGGAAGAGCCAATTCTTCCAGAAAAAAATGAGTAAATGGGTAGAGGTCTCTAAATAATAAATTATTACTCAATTTAATGCACTCCCCTGAGTCTCTCTCATTCTTTATTAAAGCTTTACGTATGTCATTCGAGTATGTATGGCTTCCCACCATTATCATCGTTATGCTACCCAGACAGTCACCTAATTTCACCTAGGAAATCAGTGGAAATGAAACAAAATTTCATTTCATAAAACGAGGCTTCAGAATGCCTTTGAAGTGCCATTTTCACTTCCTTAAACTCATATTATGGTTTTATGTATTCTGCCATGCTCGTTTTAATTGAATGATTTCCCATCAGCTTCAGAGACAAATGAAGGACAATATAGAAGGTGTCTGCACTTCTTGGGGTTAGGATAACCCTAAAACGTTTGAATCTACTTGATCCAAAAGACTACAGAGCATTTGCTCTGGTGTGTAAGGAGAGGGTGCTGGGCAGCCTTCTCAGGACCCAGGGCAACAGGACAAAGGGAAAAGTCTGCCCCAACCGTTGGATTCCTGAGCATGGCCAGCTGATTTGGTCTAAAGTGGATTTTTTTTTCTTTTCATCCACCCCCCCACCCACCCACCCACCCACCCAAGAATCCTAAACCACTATGTTCCCTTTGCGGATGCCCTGAGCTGTTGCTCCCCTGCTGGACTGACAGTATGCAGGTTTGGAGAAAGACATGGCATGCAGGGTGAACACCACGGGGTCATTCTCAACAGTGTCTTGAAGCCGGAGTTATGTCCTAAGTTTCCAGGAAGGCTTTGATTCCTGCGAGCGCTCAGTGACCTTTGCCATTCTCCTTTGAATTTCCTGTCTCATACTATTTTCTAATTACTGCAAAGTAATAATAAGAATAATTGATGCAGTACTTTTTACGTGCCAGGCACTCCAAAAAGTGCTTTTTTGTTGTTGTTATCACATTTTATTCTTTTAAGAACACAATGAGTTAGATAGACATTATTATTTTCACTCTACAGATGAAGACAACTGAAAATAAAAGAGGGTACTTAACTTGCTGGCAGGACATGCAGCAGCAAGTGAAATAACCATGATCTGAACTCAAGTCTCTCAGGCTCCAAAGCACAGGCTCAGGAATCACTGTGCTACTCTGCCTCCAAAACCTCCAGTTCATACTGGTGCTGTTTTTACATGTTTCTTCTTGCCCTCAAGTTTGAGCTATTCCCGTAATAGTCCAATCTTCTCTCAAATTTTTCAAGAAAACTCCCTTTTCTTCTTAAAACTTCTAATTAACGTTCAGTGCTTTTCCTGTTAAGTGCATATTTTAGCATACCATTTCTGCCTTTCTCAATGCAGGTTTCTTATTAGCTTCACTGACTGACTAATCTTACCTGACTGGTCAAATCTTCTCTAGAACACTGAGGGCTAAAGTCAAAAAGCACTGAAATATATGGTTAGGGGGGCCCAGCCTTGGAATCAGAATAACCAGAGTTCAGATTCTAGCTCTACCACTCAACCATGTGACCTTACACAAGGTATTTAACCCATCTAAACCTCAGTTTCCTCATCTGTAAAATGAGAACAACAGGGCCAAATGGTGAGGATCCAATTCATGCAAAATGTTTGCAATACCTGATACAATAAGTGCTCAATAAATGATCATTCTTATACTTGTACTGTGGTTTTGTTATTTTTTAAGTACATTGAGGAATGCTGGCCAATTGAAGGTTATGAGAAGAGGCTCTTGAGGTTGAGTTTGAAACTTGAAAGTCTTCAATTTGTTTTAAACCGATAACAAAGTACTGACGGGGTCTGGAAAATAATCTCCATGGACCTATGCAAGGTTCTGTGTGTGTGTGCCCTGCATCGCTGGCTCCAACTCAAAGGCTGAATCAGGGGGTACCCCTCTGACATTTATTTGTACAATGAAAGCCTTATAGTACTATGGATCTTTGTTACTGAGATAGTTCTGTAAAGAATTTTGAATAAGTAGGTAATCATGAAATATTTTAAAAGTCTTTAGTAACTTTCTCAATGTTTAACCAACAGAAAAAGAAGAATGTTCCAGACAATGTAAAAATGTCAGTGCCACGACTGTATTCTCAAAAGTATTTTGAGAAAAACATTTTATATTTATTTTCAGAAACCTCAAAACTGTGAAATTAAACGTTCAATTTCCCTGTTATACTTGTCCCTAAAGGGCACCTTTATCTAGGAATTTTCTAGACAGGACGTTTTGCTGTTTAAAAAAGCAAAATACTGACCTTAACTGTGTGGTGGTGTAAGCTGGTCTGGCTCTGAAAGCTACCAGGTCTTTGAAAAGATGCCTAAGATATAATCTTGTTGGAAAAATATTACAAAGGAGCGGAAAACAAAACACACAGACCTGTGTGATTTTCTAACAAGGAGGAGTGATTTTCTGAGAAGAGTTGCCCAATTAAATGGCCATGAAGCATGGCTGGATTCTCCTGCAATGATTTAACAGGCTTCAAAAGTGGCAAAGATGTTGGTGAATTTAATAGAAGTAAATATTAGTGCAAATTAACAACTCGTCCAACTCAGTAGCTCAACATGTATGCCCCAAAATTTTTAAAAAATAAAAATAAAGATAAAAAAGCTTGGTTACAGTGGTCTAAAGTAAGAAGTCAAGAGACTTATTTTTGGTTTAACAGTAACTAAAATTCATAATTCACTAAACACTAAAGTCTAAGTATCACAGTTTGGCAGTGCACGATAGAAAATTATCTTCAGTTAAAAAATCTATTGCAGAGTGCAAAATATAAAAAGAGTTAAGATGTGTGAAAAAATGGATATACTTGAAAAAGCTCAAATATTTCTATTAGAATAAGATTCTGCTTAATCAGTTCCTTAGAACTTACCAGAAAACAAACTCCTAAACCCAAAACTATAGTATCTAAGCCAAAAAAAAAAAAAAACCCTTTATTTTCCAAGTACTCATTTTTCTGATTTGTACAAATGTGTACCTGTTAAATATTTGTTTTGAAAACTATTACTCAAGAAGGAACTTGCAACCATGCTAGCAACAGTAAATGGGGTGGCTTTACCATAAATCCATTGATTTTAGTAAAAGTTTAGGGGAAGTAGGGAGTAGGCTAAAAATAAGTGGGCTCAGATCTGAATTGGAAATGACTCTTGGCTGACTTGAGACCTTGACCCTTCAGTTAAAATCTTTAAACCACACAACATTACTAGACGTATGCATCTGCAGGAGGACCTGAGAACAGAATGTTTTTAAAGTGTGAAGAGAGGAGGGATGGAAAGCTGAGTCAGGGTCCTGTGGACATCACTGTAGGAAGGAAAATAATTAAGGCCTACCTCTCCACTACCATTTTCTAAGGGATCACTGAATGAGCTCCCAGTCATTCTGATCTGGCCGCTGCATGTGCATGCTTCCATCACACACAGGTTCCTCCCTGATTTTGTCTCCTTCCGATTGCATCAAGCAGAACTTGGACTACTCTAGCTGTCCCCTGCCCCCATCCAAATAAATACACAATCGAAGGAAAAGCAATGCTTTGCAAACTCAGCTTCAATACAAATCCCCTAGCCCCTTCTTTGATAACCAAACAGCTTTATGTAGGCATCTAGTGCTTACCCTTCCCCCCACTGCTGCCCTCCTGCCACATGTGGAAGAATGGGACAGAAATGGCACGGAGGATATAGTAAAAGATAACCACTAGCATATGGTCAGAGGTTCAAATCCTCTGACCCACATGTTCAGTGGATTAAAAAGTCCTGGAATGATGTCTCTTAGTTTTTGAGGGAAAACATAGTAGCAGTGAAGGCAAGATATCTCCAAGGCTAAGAGTGAAAAGTCAGTGGAGCGAATATCTCACCTGAGGGGTTCGGGAGGAGCTGGGACTGCTGGAGGCCGATGAGACCATGCTCACATTGGGGTTCATGCTCCGCTCTCTCTCATCCTGGTATATGCGGTCCCGCTCCACTTCCGGCAGATTGAGGAAATTCTGCATAGCCCTCAGGTTTACTAAAAGAGACTGAGATGCTGTCCGAGGGTCTTCTTCCTTACGCAGAATCTCAGACAACAATCCCTGATTAAATGGAAAAAAAAAAAAAAAGTAGGCCAAGTTATATCTGCAGGTATGCGTGTGTGGTTACTGTCTTGCGCCCCTCCCCTCGTCCCCTTTATCTGTTTGGTGTAACCATCTGGCTGTGATGTCAAAAACCTCAGTCTAATTCCTGAGGGTTCTCCAGCAGGAAGATTTGGTGGGAACATGCTTGCTCTCTGGGGGCTGTGCCTTATTTCGGAACTTCTATTCTGACACTTTATCATCACTGTAATAATCATCGGTGTACGGAGATGCCAGCTAGCAAGGTAGGCGCTCAGAAGAATTGTGAAACTGCAATTACCACCAGGTGCCTCCTACAAGTATTTCAGGAACTGTTAGAACTCTCTCTGCTTGAAACTGGGAACACTTGGCAGTCCTGCTCAGCTTTACAAATCTGCCAAGTTTGGTAAATTTAGTTCCGACATTTAAACAGCATGGGAGATTTACATCGACTTAAAAAAAAAGTTTGGCTGAATTTCTGTGTGACCGGCCACTGTTTTCAATATAGATGTTTCTTATGGCAAGAAGAAAGAAAAAAAAAGACGCAAAGCAAATGGCTATAACTTGGCCTCTATTAACTTCCCAATCCACACACATAATAGGTTTCCTTGCATATGTACCAGAGGGCACCCAAACCTTTTTGTGAGATGCCCTCATGGGGACGCTCCAATCCCACCATTAAAGCAACGGAAGTATAGTCACATCCGGGAACAGGCCACAGCGCACCTCAGAGAATGCCACGATAGGCTCAGATACTTTCTGATTGTGTGACCCATCCAAATAGAATGCTTTACATTAAAAAACTGGTGTTTTCATGTGCTCTGCTGACAGAGAATTCACAAAGAAAAGAAAAATGTCGATAAGTCTAAAGAAAAGTAGTACAGACGCAAAAAAAAAAAAAAAAAAAGGCTAGAGACCTGAGTTAGAACACTGCAGTACTTGGGGCAAAAGCAGATCCATTTCCATTCTGCACACTTGATAGATTATCACACAGAGGCATAACTTTACATTCCCAGCTAACATCCCTTCTCAGGGCAGTATGAGATCAGGGCCTAGGACTATCCTCCAGAAAAAGCTAAGATGTTAACCTCTGTATCTTACAACAGATGGGGATAACCCCAAATCGTAAAACTAGATGCCAAAGGCATTTCCACTGAGGGGATATTAATGCAAAGAAACACTATCAGATCTGTAATAGATGGCTAAATAGGCCGTATTTGCAATAGGCCAAAAAAGGCATTGGATACCAAAGAAATATACCATCTCTAGTTGGCCAAAAATCCTCGGGGTAAGGTAGGCGGTTTTTTGTTTAAAAAAATAATGCATTATAATATAGTGAAGCAAATGTCACTTACAGGAATGTGCATGACACAGTTATCAGCTTCCGGGAGTAATCACCACTCAAAACATCATGCAAGACAATTCTACTAAAAGGAACCTACAAGAGGCATGCCATCTGATACCTCTTGCCAGTTTGGTTGTCATTACTTTGATTAGAGAAGTCTTTACAAATGAGACTATAATATGGCATACAATGAAGCTAGAAAAAAATGTTAACAAGTGTGTGTCTGTGTGCGTTGAGTGCCCAAGGAAAGGTCAAGGTAGGACATGTATATAAAACTACCCTACTGCTGAAATGATTCTAAGAAAATCTTGACTTCTTGTCATGCTTTCGGAAAGAAGCAACAAGTGAGACACTTGTCTTCCAGAAAATGTTATACAATCTAAGTATTAATTCTCTTTCTGAAATTAAAAGTCAGCTCTGCCTTAAGTTATCCTACTTTCCACTTGGACTAAGCAACCTGAAATATTAATAACAAATTTGTTTCTAAGACAAAATTCTCCAAATTAATATGTGCAGAAGCAAGAGGGATGTGAATTTAAAATCAATACCAATTTCCTATATCTACAATGGAATACTACACAGCCATAAAAAAGAATGAAATAATGCCATTTGCAGCAACAGGGATAGACCTAGAGATTGTCATACTAAGTGAAGTAAGTCGGACAGAGAAAGACAAATATCATATGATATCACTTATATGTAGAATCTAAAATATGACACAAATGAACTTATTCACAAAACAGAAACAGACTCACAGACATAGAAAACAAACTTATGGTTATCAAAGGGGAAAGGGCAGGGGAGGAAGTTTGGGATTAGCAGATACAAACTACTATATCTAAAACAGATAAACAACAAGGTCCTACTGTATAGCACAGGGAACTATATTCAATAGCTTGTAATAAACCATAATGGAAAAGAATATGAAAAAGAATATATATATATATATATATATATATATATATATATATATATATATATGAATCATTTTGCTGTATACCAGAAACTAACATGACATTGTAAATCAAATAATTAAAAAATTAAATAAAAAATTAAAGCATAAAAGATGATCGATACCAATAAAAGATGATCAATACCAATAAGATACTAAGATTGACATTTTCTGAGCTTTCTTTAACAATGAACTTTGCACATGAAGGACAAGTTGGTACCCACTCTCCTTCTCTCTGTCTTTTTCTCTCTCTCATAAGTAACTTTAGCATTTTACTAAATGTCAGACTACCAAATTTGGAAAAGTTTTAGGATCTACATGGATATATTCTTTATCCTGGTTATATGATTATACTTAAGATCTCTCAAAGGCAAAGTCTGCAAACTCTTTCTTCCGTGAAATTATGTTCACAAATTGTGGAGGACGCTATGGCAGAGATCTTCCATACGAAATATTGAAAAAACAAAAAATATTGTTCTAATGGACGAGGTTCCAAATTGTAAGTCTGTTTATGCCTAATCAATAGAAAACAAAATCACTCCTAAGGATAGAGTTCTTTTATTTATTTTTTGTTCAGCTTGGTTTACCTTTTTTTTGCCCACATGGAAACCGTGGAGTTCCTTCCCCTGCATATTTTACATGTTGGACTACCTTACAGGGACATGAATCCATCTCTAAGAAAAATCAAGACAAAGCATCCTTGTAAATGACTGCTCATCAGCATCACTTCTGAAGTGAATGAGACACACTATTTGTATTTTAAGGGGTTGGTGGAATATACTGTTGCCTCTGTTTTATTCACCTAATTGAAGATAAAGTCTCAAACCTACAAGGTGGCCATGGCTGCCCCAGAGAATGAGAACACTGTTCTAAATTATTTACTTGAAGTCTCATCTGTGTAACCCTGGCCCCAAAGCAGATTCTTTTTACCTCAGACATTTTCAATAACAAGTGGCTAACTGGTGGGCACAAGAAGAGTTTTAGTTGTTTTGTTGAGCCTTCTTCTTTCTGGTTATGTGCTTTTAACGACTTCAGCAGGGATTTTTAAAAACATAGTCAAAATTCTGCAGACACATAAATGTAAAGCACGTTTTATTTAGTTAGTTTAAAATCATCATAGGGGAAACAGATCAGAAGAAAATGTACGGCATAACTTAAGTATACCACAAATCACCCCATCTAATTATCAAGGTAAGTAAATGTTTGTCATATTGAAACTGTCTTGAAGAGAACATAAATTAATCATTTATCTTGCATAAATATTTCTAAAGCCCTTGCTACTATGTCGTCTGGCATTTAATTATCAACCAGCCAGGCAGGAGGTGTCACTTGGACATTCCCATGATGCAGCCTGAGATCTAGAGAACATGGCATGGCACCTGGGCACTGAAAAAAAAGATGTACTTTTATGAATAGAAAGGTCACGAATATTGAGAATGTGAAAATTGAGGGAAATTAATAAATTAACCAGGATATTGCTTATTGAAATTTCATATCAGTAATCTTATTAAAACATATTGCAAGTATTCAGTAAAGTGGTCATTAAGTATTTTCCACATCATAGGCAACAGAGCGCCTTCTCAAGGGAGAGATTATAAACAATTCTCTCCATGGTGTTAGCTGAGGTTGTGTAAGACCAGGAAACATGCTGACTGAAAAGGAGTAAAACAAACCTCTGCACAGTGTAGAAAGGCACCTTCTACAAGAGCTCTTGGGTTACAGGTCACTGATGAAAGAAGGGAGTTGGGCAAAAAGAGCCTCAAATTGGCCTTCTCCCTAGTCTTTTTTTTTTTTCTTTTTTTGAGGTACGCGGGCCTCTCACCGTTGTGGCCTCTCCCGTTGCGGACGGAGCACAGGCTCCGGACGCTCAGGCTCAGCGGCCATGGCTCACGGGCCCAGCCGCTCCGCGGCATGTGGGATCTTCCCGGACCGGGGGACGAACCCGCGTCCCCCGCCTCGGCAGGCGGACTCTCAACCACTGCGCCACCAGGGAGAAGCCCTCTCCCTAGACTTTTAATGGGAGGATTTTGTAAGCTCCATATTATTTCCAGCACCAGCAAAGAATACATGAGGTTGGCAGAAAAATTCAATAAAAGCAAAATAATTCAAAGCACAAAACAAGAGATAATATAATCCCATCTAGCTTCATTGCTAATACAGGCTATCTCTACAGACAAAACAAAGAACTGGGGCTGGGGATTCCCTGGTGGTCCAGGGGTAAGGACTTGGCTCTTTCACTGCTGAGGCTGCAGGTTCAAGCCCTGATGGGGGAGCTAAGATCCCACAAGCCACATGATGTGGCAAAAGAAAAAAAAAAAAAAAAAATACTAGGGCCAATTTTTAAAATAAAAAATTGCTATGCTTATTATTACTAGTATTTTAATAATATTTGTGACATCTTAAATGACCTTAGAGTTTCTGAGTCTGCAATTTCTGTTGAAGAGCTTTCTTATTTGAAGAGCTTTTCTTATTATTAGGATTTTCATATTCCTTCAACAATTTATATAGTTTGCTCCAAATTCTTAAGTGTGCAAAATACATGCTGATACTCAGAAATATTTTGGAAACATTACCATGACTGGCTTTATAAAATTTACTTCCAAGTTTCTGTACTAGCCCTTGAGGCTTCGTCTGGGACGGGTGAGAAACTGCCTTTGATGGGCCCTTAAATCCTCTTAAATCCTTTAAGAGAGCAAGGAGAACCCAAGCCTGGGCCAGGTTTTAGGAATCTGAGCCTGAGCCCATCAGACCTCCCAGGTCCCTCCAGGAGAGGTCACTGAAGATCATTACTGACTAGATTTTAACAGATATCTCTTCCTCATACTTCCTAGACATTTGTAATTCTCTACGATTAGGTTATATCTCCCATTGATTACCTAGAGAACCCCCAAATTCAATACGCATATTGCCAAAAAATGACAGATCAGTCTAGAAATTCACCCCCTATTTACAACTTGATACAAAGCTCATAAAAGAATGGAAAGATTAATAAGACATAGATTCTGCTGCCAAGGAGTTTACTGTACAATGGTTTACAGAAGCACAATGTGAAAGGTAAGTGTCATAAATGTCAGGTAGAACTAATATCATCTCAGTTCAAAAGAGGGTGAAAGGGCTTCCCTGGTGGCGCGGTGGTTGAGAGTCCGCCTGTCGATGCAGGGGACGCGGGAAGATCCCACAGGCCGCGGAGCGGCTGGGCCCGTGAGCCATGGCCGCTGAGCCTGCGCTCCGCAGCGGGAGAGGCCACAACAGTGAGAGGCCCGCGTACCGCAAAAAAAAAAAAAAAGAGGGTGAAAGTATTGCCATCGCAAGACTCAGGGAAAACGTTTTGGAAGAGGTGGTATTTAACTTGGCGGGGATTCAAAATGTACATAATGCATAGACATAGAGATAGTGATGAGACCAGGCAAAGGGGCAGGGCAAATGAGGGATTTGGATAGTATTAGAACATTTGAAGAAAAAGAAAGAGCATGACTAACCCAGAATGCCAAGAGAAGTTTCTGTTTCCTTAAAAGCTTGAAAAAAAAAAAAACAAGTGCAAAAACTGATAAAGTGGTAGAAGACCTTTTGAAGTGAAAATAATGCAGTCCACATTAATATAATTCAGAACTACTGGAGTATACACAAACTAACCAGCAAACACTAACCCCAAAATGAAGTGATATTAATCTGTTCAGCATTTTTGTCACCTGCAACAAATTAGGCTTTCAATATGCAAAACATCTTCCTTCCAGAAAAACAAATGATCATGATTCCATTTAACTGTAATTTAATGAGGCATAATTTACTTTTTAAAGTGATATACACCAGGTGTGTATTGAAAAAACTGGCCCAGCCAAACCCCAGTGCTATTCTTTGGAAAAAGCCTCAAACTAGCCGGAGACTATTTTCATTTCTGTAAATTATATTTCTGTTCACATATTTATTCTAACATAAACTTTTGAAGTTAACCTCCGAAATACTCATATATCATATAACATACATAGCATATCGTAGTTTGAAAGTGTTAGGTTCCAATCCAAACAAAGATAGATATTAGAATGTCATATAAATCCCAAGGAAAGCTTATATGTACTACTGATTGCAGTGCCAAAGGGAAAAATATATGCTTGCCACTTCTACAGAATCATCTGGACTGGTTATTTTAGAGAAAATTAGCCCTATTCCTTTATAATGTATTTTAATTATTAATTGTTGGATGTGTCAATAATAAAGTATATAAGCTTTTAAAATGAAGGTCCTTTTCAGAAATCAAGTTACACCTCTTTAAGGGTATATGGGTTGAAACTTATTTACTTTGTAGTTGTGAGTCTGAAAATATATTTTAGTTCATCATTTGCTTAAAACAAATGATGTCCTAACCAATCAAGTTTCAAAGGCACATATGCCCCCATTTTACAGATTAAAAATTACAGAGGGTCAGAGGTGGAAGAGGCCCTGGCACCCATATGGGCTAACCCCACATCCTGCCACTGAGCGTGACCTGTCTTATCACATAGTTCCCTCTGCAGGTACTCTTCACGTTTCACCACCCCTTTTGCATAATTATTGGTTAGCCTTAACTTCATACAATTCTGAAATGCCTGGTTCCAGCTGACCTGAGAGGCAAAAAATGGTATCCTCTGATGAAAACCAGGTGATACCAAATTCTTAGCCTAGTTGTACAAAGTGAACTCTTCAGTTTCCGTGGTTAATGCACAGTTAGTTGAAGCTGTGAACTGAGCTCTTGGCTGAACAGAGTACTGACATCCTACCACCTGAAAGCTGACCTAACGGAATCAGTTCTCTCCTAACCTCCAGTCTCATTTCCTTCTAGACATTCCTGAGAGGCATGTTCTCCTCTGCTCACAAATATAAACAGGTTTCCCTGGGTCCCGTATTCATAACCTACAACCCCACTACAAAGCTGACTACTGAAATTCATTTGTGTTATGCTAAAAAATACTCACCTCCCCCATCACCCCCTAGAGTACTGCTTAGCCATGAAGCCAGAATACTTAGTCTGATTTGAATAAAAGGTATACAGGGCACAACAATGACAATTTGATTTTTATTATTAAAAGTGATGTGTTAAATCCTCAAAGAAAATGTTGTTATTGCATTAGTTTAATAAAAACCTCTCTTTTACTATAATATTTCTTTATTAGAAAAGACAGCCTATGCATATAGCACTTTTGTACCACGGGGGTAGATAGAATTGAGCATCTAAAGGGAATTAATGTACTCTGCAAATATAAATGCATATACAAAAGTAACATTTGCAGACAAATGTTGTTGCTGTAGAGATGTATTCTGTAATGCACTAAAAGACTATGTATATATCTGTAAATGTATATACACTGCAGTTGGCAATACTTTCTCCCTCCTTCGAAGGGAGATGGCACTAGTTCTAGTTCACATTTATGACACTTATCATCTTTACATTGTGTAACTATAAAACCTCTTTCTCCCATCATATAGTAAACTCGTTGGGAGGAGAATCTGTACATTTTGTGCTTATGGTTAGTTGGGGATATACAGGAATATAGAGCCCTAAGAAAGAAAGTATCAAATGCATATTTCTCATTTTTCTGGAAGTGGGAGTCCCATCTCTGCTAAACAGTCAGCAGCAGGCCCTGATGGACCACATGTTAAAAGCCTAACTCACAATAACTCAAGATCTTCTCATACAACCTATTGAAAACGATAAGATAATAAATACTGGCATTTTGTGCCATGCACACTCCACTTTAGAACAATTATTCCATGCACCCCAAACCTACAATTTATTAAATGAAACACTTCCCTCACAGACAGGTTTCTTTCTAGTATATATAATAAAACTTCGCTTGTACCATCTGACACATCAGAATAGTGTAAGCATGCAAAACAAAGTTAGTAGGTGCAACAGAGCATTCTTGAAACCAAAGCAGTCTGTGCTTTCTTAACTGCAATCCCCTTGTCCAAGCCACACTTGAGCAGGTACCGTGGAGGAACTTAGCCAAAACTAGATTCCTGGCAACTTTACTACTTTTTTACCTACCTAATCTATACAACGATAGATGCAATTCAATAAACAGTCCTGTCTCATGTTCTTCCTTCCCTCCTTATCTCTAGGAAGTCTTAGGCACTGGAGTGGGGGATGGTGCACAATCTAAGTCAACATTTTCTAAACACATTAGCACCAAAAAGCAAAAGCAAATACAGAACTGAACAGGTTCCTTTTGGAAACATTTACCAGTGGTGTTCTCAGCTCTGGGCACATACATGGTTTCTACTAACACCTCAAGTACCTGGCACCATGACTATTGAATTCACAAAGTGCTGGGCCCTGGTTATTCCTAGTTTCCATGAGTATTCTGTGAAACAACTGTTGGCAAACTTCCAAAAAATTTACTAGCTTTGGCTACTTTGTCAAAACATTGGCAAAAAATAGTACTTTCAAAAACAAAACAAAACAAAGACATACATTTATTGCATATTTATATCTCAAATGTATCAAATGCATTCAGATATAAGAAGAGAAGCAGTCTGTTAACACATGAGTTGACTCTGTCCTGAAATAATTATAAAACATTATTTTTTCTTGCTGAACATCTTCTGCCTTAGCTTCAATCACCTCCAGGGTCAAAAGCATCTGTTCTTACACAGTACATGCAACATATTACAGTACTTATCATACCACAGTGGGATTACTGGTTTAAAAGTCTGTTCTTTCCTCATACCTCCTTGAAGGAGGGACTGTGTCTTTCTGCTCTATGGTAACAGAAATGATTGAGAAAAAAGGGGATATGAGTATGAGTTCTGAAGCTAGAATTGCTGGGTTCAAAACTGGGCTTCAACTGGACAAGGATTAATTAATCTCCTTATGGCACAGTTTCCTCACCTGTAAAATTGAGATAATAATTGCACTTCCCTCATAGGATTCCCTAGAGAGCTTGTAACTGTACCCTATATGTGTTAAATGTTCAATAACCGTTAGCCCTCATTAAAACCCCAGCATAGCCTCTAAATGCTTAATAAATATTTGTTAAATGAATGGATAAAGACAGAACTAACATCAAAGTACATTTCTTATTTTAAATTTGCAACTTCAAATATTCAAGGCCCTCCACTTATATTTTGCTAGATGTCTTCCCATACAGAACACAGAAAATATTAAAAAAAAAAAAAAAATTTTAGGAAGTAGAATAATTAAAATTATTTGGGATAGAGGAGAATGTAAAAACAAATTTAATAAATTATCTACAGTGAAATGACCATATGGACATGCAGGACAGCACTAAACTAAGATATTCATTTATACTTAAAGGAAGTAAAACCACTTTCCTTCCTTAAGTAACTTTTAAAATCAGCCTTAATCTGCATCATTGTTGAAGCATCATGGGTCACAATTATTAGTGGATGATAAAATTAATTTAGCATACCATAACTAGTTTTTTATAACAAAAGGGCAATTAAATAGATTAGAAATTACCACAGTGCTTCATACATGTATTGTTTCATGAAGGCTTTTTTTTTTTCTTTCATGAATAAATGTACAGATAGATAAAGATATAGTTGGAAATGAGATAGAACTCAAAACAGACATACATACGTATGTGAACAAATGTGCGAGTGTGTGTATGTGTACTAGCTCATGATGTGAAAATAATTTCTTACTGGGTGTTGTAGTCAGAGAAATTTGAAAGTAAATACTGTTGTCTACAGAAATAATTTTAGGCACAAAACTGGCAGATAGAATTTAAACAACCTTGTAATTTCCAATTGACTTCAAAGCGATTCAGTTATATTTTTCACACAGAATTTTTGGCCTTTAAACTTAATTCACTTTATTTGAACAAACATGCACTTAACCCCAGGCCAAATGGTCATCATTTCAATCAATGGCCAAAAAAGGAACCATTTATGTATTTTTTAAAGTTACTTTGAATAAGCAAAGGTGAAAAGCATATAAATAATGGAATCTAAAGCTAGTGTTTCCTTATATCTCTTCTATAAAAATTCTACTTTATTTACAAACATCACCCAGGACTTGGAGAAACTAGTTAAATAATAAAACTAGGCTTTCCCACTAAAAGTGCAGGTCTCTGCTGAGACACACTCACTAGAAGTGAAATACCTTATTTAGGACAGAGATCCCGCCCCCCCCTCATCTGTGTGAAACGAGTCAATCACTCCTTGTTAGAGAATAGTGACAAAAACTTATAAAACCATCCTCAAAAAGCAGTCTTTCTGAGTAAAGTAGAAAAACCTGAATTTTCTATAATAGTTCAGAAACTAATTTTTAAGGACTCTGCACACTGATCAGGTTTGAAAGGAACAGATAGAAGAGTGTGCTGTCATATATCTTTCCTCTGATTCTTTGGTACAAGTTTTGTGAAGGACGGGGAAAAAGGAGTCTTCATGTTTTCTTTTACATAAAATGCTCTGTTTCAATTAGATTTAGGAATGGGAATAGGGGTGGTATACGTTTAACAGCTACTGAATCAACATTCTCTTTACCCAGAGCACAAACAGAGACAGCATCTCCCCCACACTTTTTGGCTGAAATTGCCTAAAAAGTGCTAATTAATGATAGTCTTTATATGTAAGGAGGACTAAATTGAGACCACTATCCAGAGGGCCATCCTTAAGTCACTGAATAACTTTGAGACACTGCTATCCTAGGAGATATTAATATTATTACAATCTTTAAATCTATGAATTCAAGCCAGTGATTCTGAAATGAAAGAGTACCTATTTTATGAAGCTTGCAGGGCCATCTTTTCCTACTTTATTAATTTAATGCTGAAATCAAAAGAGGGTATGTTATTTGCTTCAAAGCCCAATAACATGTTCATGCCTGATCTGCAGCATTTCATATTTACAGCCCATCTTTCAACTGGAGGACTTCCTTTTTCCCACAGGTTTCCTTGTCCTTTTATAACCAGCTTACTGGACCTTGGAGTCAAGACCCCTGGATTTACACTGTATTCTATTCCTGTATGACTTGCTGAGTGCCTATATCTCTACTGGATATTGAGAAGTAATGACTTGAGATCAGAGGTCAGCTGAGAAAGAATTCTAAATATCTTGGAGGTCAAGTTTTTCTACGAATATAAACTGTACATGTAATTAAATCATGCCTACCTTTGGCTAACAATATGTATAAATCAAACACAAAGTTAAAAAAGAAGATCCCCCAACTCCGAAAAAACTAACTGGTAACACACTAAAAGCTCAGACTTCCAAATATTTTGGTTGCTAAAATTTTCATTTTGTTGCTACACATCTCTTCCTAACTGTGCCACTTCGAAATATGTTTAGTAAGTCCTTACACATTTTTAACCTTAATAGTACGGGTGGGCAAATACTATAAACACAGTGCCAATAAAGCGTAAAAGCAAAGTCCGTGTCATTTCACACAAAGACATTTACATTTCTAGCTGTTGACCTTACTGCCAATTTTTCTGATACATAATTCAATTTAATTTTCCAATCTGTTGAAAACATTCTCTGGTTGCTGAGTGACTTCATGAGCTGTATTTATGACCCTGGCCTTAAGTTTTTTCAAATGATGTGGCTTTGGTATGTAAACAGCAGATTTTTTGCAAAGTCTCATAAAAAAATAAAAAGTAGGCAAATAAGGACAGGTCAAGCAAATGAGTTCCCAAAGGATTTAAAAAATTCTCTTCTTGGGCTTCCCTGGTGGCGCGGTGGTCGAGAGTCCGCCTGCCGATGCAGGGGACACGGGTTCGTGCCCCGGTCCGGGAGGATCCCACGTGCCGCGGAGCGGCTGGGCCCGTGAGCCACGGTCGCTGAGCCTGCGCGTCCGGAGCCTGTGCTCCGCAACGGGAGAGGCCACAGCAGTGAGAGGCCCGCGTACCGCAAAAAAAAAAA
>RJWK010042536.1:0-19123 GCA_004363435.1 Platanista minor
TTTTTGCGGTACGCGGGCCTCTCACTGTTGTGGCCTCTCCCGTTGCGGAGCACAGGCTGCGGACGCGCAGGCTCAGCGGCCATGGCTCACGGGCCCATTCGCTCCAGGGCACGAACCCGCGTCCCCTGCATCGGCAGGTGGACTCTCAACCACTGCGCCACCAGGGAAGCCCTAGTCTTTATTTTAAAGTCTATTTTATCTGATATGAGAATTGCTACTCCAGCTTTCTTTTGATTTCCATTTGCATGGACTATCTTTTTCCATCCCCTTACTTTCAGTCGGTGTGTGTCTCTAGGTCAGAAGTGGGTCTCTTGTAGACAACATATATATGGGTGTTTTTTTTGTATCCATTCAGCCAGTCTGTGTCTTTTGTTGGTAGCATTTAATCCATTTACATTTAAGGTGATTATCAATATGTATGTTCCTTTTCCCATTTTCTTAATTGTTTTGGGTTTGTTAATGTAGGTCTTTTCCTTCTCTTGTGTTTCTTGCCTAGAGAAGTTCCTTTAGCATTTGTGGTCAAGCTGGTTTGGTGGTGCTGAACTCTCTCAGCTTTTGCTTGTCTGTAAAGGTTTTAATTTCTCCATCAAATCTGAATGAGATCCTTGCTGGGTAGAGTAATCTTGGTTGCACGTGTTTCTCCTTCATCACTTTAAATATGTCCTACCAGTCCCTTCTGGCTCGAAGAGTTTCTGCTGAAAGATCAGCTGTTAACTTTATGGGGATTCCCTTGTGTGTTATTTGTTGTTTTTCCCTTGCTGCTTTTAATATGTTTTCTTTGTATTTAATTTTTGATAGTTTGATTAGTATATGTCTTGGTGTGTTTCTCCTTGGATTTTTCCTGTATGGGACTCTCTGTGCTTCCTGGACTTGATTAACTATTTCTTTTCCCATATTAGGGATGTTTTCAACTATAATCTCTTCAAATATTTTCTCAGTCCCTTTCTTTTTCTCCTCTTCTTCTGGAAACCCTATAATTCGAATGTTGATGTGTTTAATATTGTCCCAGAGGTATCTGAGACTGTCCTCAGTTCTTTTAATTCGTTTTTCCTTATTCTGCTCTGCAGTAGTGATTTTCACTATTTTATATTCCAGGTCAGTTATCCGTTCTTCTGCCTCAGTTATTCTGCTCTTGATCCCATCTAGAGTATTTTTAATTTCATTCATTGTGTTGTTCATTGTTGCTTGTTTCATCTTTAGTTCCTCTCGGTCCTTGTTAATTCTATTTCCAAGGTTTTGGATCATGTTTATTATCATTATTCTGAATTCTTTTTCAGATAGACTGCCTGTTTCCTCTTCATTTATTAGATCTGGTGGGTTTTTATCATGCTCCTTCCTCTGCTGTGTGTTTTTCCGTCTTCTCATTTTGCTTATCTTACTGTGTTTGGGGTCTCCTTTTTGCAGGCTTCAGGTTCGTAGTTCTCGTTGTTTTTGGTGTCTGTCCCCAGTGGCTAAAGTTGGTTCAGTGGGTTGTGTAGGCTTCCTGGTGGAGGGAACTAGTGCCTGTGTTCTGATGGATGAGGCTGGATCTTGTCTTTCTGGTGGGCTGGTGCACATCAGGTGGTGTGTTTTGGGGTGTCTGTGGACTTACTATTATTTTAGGCAGCCTCTCTGCTAATGGGTGTTGTTATGTTCCTGTCTTGCTAGTTATTTGGCATAGGGTGTCCAGCACTGTAGCTTCCTGGTCTTTGAGTGAAGCTGGGTGCTGGTGTTGAGATGGAGATATCTGGGAGATTTTCACCATTTGATATTATGTGGGGTTCGGAGGTCTCTTGTAGACCAGTGTCCTGAAGTTGGCTCTCCCACCTCAGAGGCACAGCACTGACTGCTGGCTGCAGCACCAAGAGACTTTCATCCACACGGCTCAGAATAAAAGGGATAAAAAGTAGAAAGAAAAATAGAAAGGAAGAAACAAAAGAAAGAAAGGAAGGAAGGAGGGAAGGAGAGAATGGGGGAAGGATGGAAGGAAGGGAGGAATGGAGGAAGCAAGGAAGGAGGGAAGGAAGGAAGGACAGAAGGAAGGAGGGAAGGAAGGAAGGATGGATGGAAGGAAGGAAAGGAAGAAAGAGGAAGGAAGGAGGGAATGATGGAAGGAAGGAAGAAAGGAAGGACGGAAGGAAGGGAGGATGGAAGAAAGGAAAAAAGGAAAGGAAGCAAGAAAGGAAGAAGGAGGGAAGGAAGAAAGAAAGGAATGAGGGAAGGAAGGGAGGATGGAAGGAGGGAAGGAAGGAAGGAAAGTGGGAAGGATGGAAGGAGGGAAGGAAGGAAGGAGGGGGGGAAGGAAGAAAGGAAGAAAGAAAGAGGATAAAATAGAATAATGTTAGATAAAATAAAATAAGGTTATTAAAATAAAAAATAATTAAGATAGAAAAATTTTTTTTAATTAAAAAAAACACACAAAAAAACCAGACAGATAGAACCCTAGGACAAATGGTGAAAGCCAAGCTATACAGACAGACTCTCACACAGAAGAATACACATACACACTCATAAAAAGGGGAAAAGGGGAAAAAAATAATAAATCTTGCTCTCAAAGTCCACCTCCTCAATTTGCGATGATTCGTTGTCTATTCATGTATTCCGCAGATGCAGGGTACATCAAGTTGATTGTGGGGATTTAATCCGCTGCTCCTGAGGCTGCTGGGAGAGATTTCCCTTTCTCTTCTTTGTTTGCACAGCTCCCGGGGCTCAGCTTTGGATTTGGCCCCGCCTCTGCGTTTAGGTCGCCGGAGGCTGTCTGTTCTTTGCTCAGACTGGACGGGGTTAAAGGAGCCGCTGACGGGGGCTCCAGCTCACTCAGTCGGGGGGAGGGAGGGGCATGGAGCGCGAGGCGAGCCTGTGGCGGCAGTGGCCGGGGGGACGTTGCACCAGCTTGAGGCCTGCTGTGCATCTCCCGAGGAAGTTGTCCCTTGATCACGGGACCCTGGCGTTGGCGGGCTGCACCGGCTCCGGGAGGGGAGGTGTGGAGAGTGACCTGTGCTCGCACACAGCCTTCTTGTTGGCGGCAGTAGCAGCCTTAGCGTCTCAGGCCCGTCTCTGGGGTCCGCGCTGTTAGCCGAGGCTCGCGCCCATCTCTGGAGCTCCGTTAAGCAGTGCTCTTAATCCCCTCTCCTCGTGCATCAGGAAACAAAGAGGGAGGAAAAAGTCTCTTGCCTCTTCGGCAGGTCCAGATTTTTCCCGGACTCCCTCCCGGCTAGTCGTGGTGCATTAACCCCCTGCAGGCAGTGTTCACCCCGCCAACCCCAGTCCTCTCCCTGCGCTCCGACTGAAGCCCGAGACTCAGCTCCCAGCCCCACCCACCCTGCGGGGGGAGCAGACAAGCCTCTCGGGCTGGTGAGTGCCGGTCGGCAGCGATCATCTGTGTGGGAATCTCTCCACTTTGCCCTCCACGGCCCTGTTGCTGTGCTCTCCTCAGTGGCTCCGAAGCTTCCCCCCTCCGCCACCCCCAGTCTCCGCCCGCGAAGGGGCTTCTCAGTGTGCGGAAACCTTTCCTGCTTCACAGCTCCCTCCCACTGGTGCCGGTCCCGTCACTATCCTTCTGTCTCTGTTTTTTCTTTTTTCATTTGCCCTACCCAGGTACGTGGGGAGTTTCTTGCCTTTTGGGAGGTCTGAGGCCTTCTGCCAGCATTCAGTAGGTGTTCTGTAGGAGTTGTTCCACGTGTAGATGTATTTCTGGTGTATCTGTGGGGAGGAAGGTAATCTCCGCATCTTACTCTTCCGCCATCTTCTCTCTCTCCTCTTTGTTTCTTTTTCATTTATTTCTGCTCTGATCTTTATGATTTCTTTCCTTCTATTAACCGTGGGTTTTGTTAGTTCTTCTTTCTCTAGTTCCTTTAGTTGTAAGGTTAGATTGTTTATTTGACATTTTTCTTGTTTCTTGAGGTAGACTTGTATATCTATAAACTTCCCTCTTCGTACTGCTTTTGCTGCATCCCATACATTTTGGATCATTGTGTTTTCATTGTCATTTGTCTCTAGGTATTTATTGATTTCCTCTTTGATTTCTTTAGTGATCTCTTGGTTATTTAGTAACGTATTGTTTACCCTCCATGTGTTTGTGTTTTTTACGTTTTTTTCCCCTTGTAATTCATTTCTAATCTCATAGTGTTGTGGTCAGGAAAGATGCTTGATATGATTTCAGTTTTCCTAAATTTACTGAGGCTTGATTTGTGACCCAAGATGTGATCTATCCTGGAGAATGTTCCCTGTGCACTTGAGAAGAAAGTGTAATCTGCTGTTTTTAGCTGGAATGTCTTATAAATATCTATGAAATCTATGTGGCCTGTTGTGTCACTTAAAGCTTGTGTTTCCTTATTAATTTTCTGTGTGGATGATCTGTCCATTGGTGTAAGTGAGGTGTTAAAGTCTCCCACTATTATTGTGTTACTGTTGATTTCCTCTTTTACAGCTGTTAGCAGTTGCCTTGAGGTGCCCTATGTTGGGTGCATATATATTTATAATTGTTATATCTTCTTCTTGGATTGATCCCATGATAATTATGTAGTGTCCTTCCTTGTCTCTTGTAACATTCTTTATTTTAAAGTCTATTTTGTCTGATATGAGAATTGCTACTCCAGCTTTCTTTTTATTTCCCTTTGCATGGAATATCTTTTTCCATCCCCTTACTTTCAGTCTGTATGTGTCCCTAGGTCTGAAGTGGGTCTCTTGTAGACAGCATATAGATGGGTCTTGTTTTTGTATCCATTCAGCAAGCCTGTGTCTTTTAGTTGGAGCATTTAATCCATTCACGTTTAAGTTAATTATCGATATGTGTGTCCCTATTACCATTTTCTTAATTGTTTTGGGTTTCTTTTTGTAGGTCCTTTTCTTCTCTTGTGTTTCACACTTAGAGCAGTTCCTTTAGCATTTGTTGTTGAGCTGGTTTGGTGGTGCTGAATTCTCTTAGCTTTTGCTTGTCTGTATAGCTTTTGATTTCTCCATCGAATCTGAATGAGATCCTTGCTGGGTAGAGTAATCTTGGTTGTACAGTCTTCCCTTTCATCACTTTAAGTATATCATGCCACTCCCTTCTGGCTTGTAGAGTTTCTGCTGAGAAATCAGCTGTTAACCTTATGGGAGTTCCCTTGTATATTATTTGTCATATTTTCCCATGCTGCTTTCAATAATTTTTCTTTTTCTTTAATTTTTGCCAATTTGATTACTATTTATCTTGGCATGTTTCTCCTTGGGTTTATCCTGCCTGGCACTCTCAGCACTTCCTGGACTTGTGTGGCTAATTCCTTTCCCATGTTAGGGAAGTTTTCCACTATAATCTCTTCAAATATTTCTCAGGTCCTTTCTCTCTCTCTTCTCCTTCTGGGACCCCTATAATGTGAATGTTTTTGTGTTTAATGTTATCCCAGAGGTCTCTTAGGCCATCTTCCTTTCTTTTCATTCTTTTTTCTTTATTCTGTTCTGCAGCAGTGAATTCCACCATTCTGTCTTCCACATCACTTATCCATTCTTCTGCCTCAGTCATTCTGCTATTGAATCCTTCTAGTGTAGTTTTCATTTCAGTTATTGTATTGTTCATCTCTGTCTGTTCTTTAATTCTTCTAGGTCTTTGTTAAACATTTCTTGCATCATCTCAATCTTTGCCTCCATTCTTTTTCCAAGGTCCTGGATCATCTTCACTATCATTATTCTGAATTCTTTTTCTGGAAAGTTGCCTATCTCCACTTCATTTAGCTGTTTTTCTGGGGTTTTATCTTGTTCCTTCATCTGGTATATAGCCTTCTTCCATTTCATCTTGTCTATCTTTCTATGAATGTGGTTTTTGTTCACAGGCTGCAGGATTGTAGTTCTTCTTGCTTCTGCTGTCTGCCCACTGGTGGACGAGGCTATCTAAGAGGCTTGAGCAAGTATCCTGATGGGAGAGACTGGTGGTGGGTAGAGCTGGCTGTTGCTGTGGTGAGCAGAGCTCCGTAAAACTTTAATCCTCTTGCCTGCTGATGGGTGGGGCTGGGTCCCCTCTCTCTTGGTTGTTTGGCCTGAGGCAACCCAACACTGAAGCCTACCCGGCTTTGGTGGGGCTAATGGCAGACTCTGTGAGGGCTCATTCCAATGAGTACTTCCCAAACCTTCTGCTGCCAGTGTCCTTGTCCTCATGGTGAGACAGAACCACCCCCTGCCTCTGCAGGAGATCCTCCAACACTAGCTGGTAGGTGTGGTTCAGTCTCCCCCGGGGTCACTGCTCCTTCCCCTGGGTCCCGATGCACACACTACTTTGTGTGTGCCCTCCAAGAGTGTGGTCTCTCTCTCCCCCAGTCCTGTCAAATTCCTGCAATCAAATCCTGCTAGGCTTTAAGTCTGATTCTCTAGGAATTCCTCCTCCCGCTGCTGGACCCCCAGGTTGGGGAGCCTGACGTGGGGCTCAGAACCTGCATTTCAGTGTGTGGACTTCTGTGGTATAAGTGTTCTCCAGTTTGTGAGTCACCCACCCAGCAGTTATGGGATTTGATTTTATTTTGATTGTGCCCCTCCTACCATCTCATTGTGGCTTCTCCTTTGTCTTTGGATGTGGGGTATCTTTTTTGGTGAGTTCCAGTGTCTTCCTGTCAATGACTGTTCAGCAGTTAGTTGTGATTCTGGTGTTCTCGCAAGAGGGAGTGAGATCACGTCCTTCTACCTAGGAGAAATCTTTAAGATGTCATCAACTTCTTGCTTTTTGGCCTATTATATAAACAGTTAATGTATAATATTGCTACCTAATGTTTCTGATTGATATTTCCACGAATAGTTAAACATAGATTACTCAGTACTATTTGATAATGATTATCTTATATTCTCTGTTGAAGTTATCTTTTATAATTTCATGTAAGTTGACTATATCAGCTATAAGTTGTGCACTAATATTGATCACAAATTATGCTAGTCTTGTTGGGAGAAACAAAGGGTTTATTTATGTTATTACTTAGTACTGGACAAGACTAATTTTACTAGTCCTTTTATAATTATTATTTGCATATGCAAATACACAGCTTTGCATAAGCAAACCAGAATGTTTAAATTAAACAGTAGAGTAATTCACTAATTTGTTGTACAAAAAGGTAGCTATATTTGTGAAATTATATTTAAAGGTTAGTAGCTCTGAATCTTTTTTAAATAGTTGCCTAACAAACAAATGTCCCTGCACAGATTTATTTATACAGTAACTTTTATTATGTGCTTAATGCTGTTCCAGGTCTTAGGGTTTCCTGTATCTAGTCCTAGCACTATTCTTGTATACCATAAGATACAGTCATGCTTATTATCTTGTACAGAGCTTTCTAAAAGGACTTTTTAAATTTTATAATTAAAAAAAGTTAAGGGGCTTCCCTCGTGGCACAGTGGTTGAGAGTCTGCGTGCCGATGCAGGGGACACGGGTTCGTGCCCCAGTCCGGGAAGATCCCACATGCTGTGGAGCAGCTGGGCCCGTGAGCCATGGCCGCTGAGCCTGCGCATCCGGAGCCTGTGCTCCGCAGCAGGAGAGGCCACAACAGTGAGAGGCCCACATACAGCAAAAAAAATAATAATAATAATAAAAAAAAATTTTTTAAGTTAAGATTTTTTTTGTGATTTGATTTGTTTTTGTTTGCAGAGCGCCCTCTTCACTACACAGAAAATGTGTTGGAACAGGTGCTTCGGTGGAGTTCATTAGCTGAACCTGGTTCTGCTTATCTTGTGGTGAAGAGATTCTTAACCATTGACGCAGTTAAACACTATAATGGTAGGTGCTGTTATTTCACATTGCAACTATGATTGAAAATTCAAGTGGTTAAAGGATAATTATTATGGCACAAGTGTTTTCTGAAAATGTAAAAATGAGTAGCTAAATGAAAAATCTACTGCCATTATTGTTAGAAAGAAGAATATATAGACCAAGTGCCAGGGTCATATTTTCCTGGTGGGTCAGACTGTGGTAATAGTTGGTTAATTTGACCGTATCAAATTAAAGATTTAGCAGGAATGATTCATCTTTCTAAGGTTTGGGGTTTATTTTATTTATTTTCCATGCTTAAATGTTTTCCTAATTTTTAGATAGATGGTGAATCATCTTGAATTATAATTACATTTGAAAGTTCTCTGAGCATTCAAGAATCACAAGCTCTGAGATTGTGTGCTTGTTATAATTCTCACCTATTTTGCAGTAATATTGGAAGACAAATACAAAATAAATACTTCCAATAAGGATATTTGCCATCCAACTGGGAGAAGACATGTATACATGTAAGGTTAAATAAGAAGTTAGCTAGCACAGGGGATCCATATAAGACAGTCTCTGAACTTGTTTGAGGTATAAGAAAACTTTCATTTTGAAACTTAAGATTCTTCTGTTATGTTGACATCATCTGACAGATTAGAAAAAGATTTCCTGCCACACCGTCTGTAAACCAACCCCGAAAGCAGAGGATTCAAGTTTTATAAGATGAAATTTACCACAACTTTTATAATTCATATTGATAATAACCATTTACTATTTATTAATCAGGTATTATAAAATGAGCTCTCTGCATACGAAAACTCATTTATACTTTTTTTTAAAATTTCTCCATGAGTTATATTATCATTTGAATTTACAATTGAGAAAAGGGAAGCTCAGAGAAATTAAGTAACTTGCCTCCAGATCACACATTTATTAAGTACTAGATTTGAGAACAGATTGGTTTTACTTCTATTTATTAAAAAAAAAGAAAAAAGATGAGGAGGTTGGTACAGTTCTTAAATGCAGTAAAGCTACTTGGTATGATTACAGGCTCTCTAGCGAGTAGCCATAAGTCAGCAAGTTCTTAATTGTACCAGGCTAATCTGATATGTTTCTGATTTCATGATAATCTGGCTACTATAACAGACTACAATAGACTAGATGGCTCATAAACAACAGAAGTTTATTTCTCACAGTGTGGAGACTAGAAGTCTGACATCAGAGTGCCAGCCTGGCCAAGTTCTGGTGAGAGGCCTCTTCCAGGTTGCAGACTGGGGATTTCTTGTATCCTCCCAGGGCGGAGAGCAGAGAGGGGAAGCACACTCTCTGTGACTTTTACAAGGGCATTAAGCCCATTCCTGAGGATTCCACCCTCGTGACCTCATCTAATCCTAATTACCTCATAAAGGCCCCACCTCCTAAAACCTGATACCGTGTACGTAGGTTTCAACATATGAATTGGGGAAACATAAACATTCAGTCCATAACTCCGCCCTTCATATCTTACAATTACACAAAAGTATTTTTACAAAATGCAAGCAGTTTAACAGCTTCTATGTCATTCTGGTCTTACTAGCATCTAAATAAACAGAACATGTGTTCTTTTTGCCATAGAAATTTAGCCTTTTAGACAGCTTTATCTTGTTTAACTTCTTTCTTACTCCTACATATGATTTTGGCCACATCCTCTGTATACTGCTCAATGATTGCAATAGAAATTCTCTCTCATCATATGACTGCTACAAGCATCCCTGTCATAGAGCAGTGATTGTCAGGTGGGGGGAGATTTTTGTCCCCCAGGGGGCATTTGGCAATGTCTGGAGATATTTCTGACGGTCACACTGGGTAGGGTGGTGCTTCTGTTATTTAGTGGTTAGAGACCAGAGATGCTGCTAAACATCCTACAATACACAGGAAGGCTCTTTACAACAAAGCATAATCTGGCTCAAAATGTCAATGGTGTCATGTTGAGAGTCTCTGATTTAGATAGCCTTTGAAATCTGGCCTAGCTCTTAAATTCTGTTATTCTTTCATTTTAACATTGAGATAAAGGAAATGTATTGAGTTTATGAACAAACTCCTGCCTGCATTATGAAATACATTATAGGTTCTCATGGCTTCTTTTCTTTTAGAAAATAAGTCATCTTTTCAGGTAAATTTTAATTTTTTTTTGGTGAGAATTTTCCTTTTTCTAATATCCCTCAAAAATATCTCTTAATTCTCCATGTTGCAAAAACTTAACTCTTGTATGAATGTTAGTGGACTGGCTATGTGAATAAAACCAGACAAGAATAAGATCTTAAAAGGCTATACTATAAAGGAAGGTTTTGTGCAGGTGGGCCTGAGGGATAACCCAAAGCAAGGATACCATTAAGTGCTGTATTAGCAATGTTAGATTGAGTGGGCTTAGAGCAATCACATCTGAGTAAAATCTTTGTTGTTTAAGGGCAAGAAGAAACGGTCGAGTGACAAACTATAAATTGCTCTACCCACAAACTAGGTAGGAAGATTGGGCATTTAATTGGGTATTAAAATGATGCCTCACCTATTGTACGTGTCCTCTTTGGGGGGTTATGAGTGTGTCCTGTTGTGAAAGCATCAGGCTTCTGTAAGGTCTAGACAAAGCACCTTACGTAACAACTGGGGAACCCAAGTAGTGGAAAGCAGGCTTACATGACAGTTTCTGAGATTTGGATGAAATATTCTCTAGAGTAAAATGTCAGTAAACTCTTATGCTACTCTCATATCTCCTGCATTCCTCTGACAGTGTGGGAGCTATGAAACTTATCACTGCCCCTGCACTCTACCCACCTCAGCTGGCCAAACCAATATGCAACTTGTTATTATGATATCAATAGTTCTTTCTACCAGGAAATTATGTCCCTCTGCATGAAAAAAAAAGTCAGGTTTTAGAGTAACCCTCAGGAAATACATTAATTAGACCATTCATGTTAGTAGTTATGTACTTTTGGTCAGAAACAGGAGTACCTATGAAGTAAATATTTAACTTTCTTTTTTAGTTTTCTAGCCAATAAAATTTTTATAAATGTTTTTAATTAGAGCTTGATTTATATTCAGATTGTCAAAGTAAAGTCTTTTTCATTATGGTTGGTTCTGCATCTGTGTGCATTTAGGATTGTCATTTTAAAGGTTTGACCTACTGTTTGTTTTTAAAATCAACTTCTAAAGTCATGATTTTTTCTTATAGTCATGTCTTACAGTAACCTGGGGATTCTAAGTACTTCTTATGGGGTACCCTGTGTGATAGATTTTAGGTTGGTTAGGTATTCAGTCTACTTTGTCTCTGTCTTGGCAAATGTCTCCTAAATCAATCACAGTGACCACCTACTCCAGAATTATTGCTCCATTCGTTACATGCACTACTACTTAAAACTGGGATCTAAAAGGAAAGTAATGAAAGTAAATCAAATGTGATTTCTCTATCAATTTGTTAGCAGAAAAACTGGAATCACCTCAGAAACACATGGCTCTTCACAGCAGAGAGGAAACAATGTTAAGGATTTATTTTCCTTTCTTAAGATTGTCTTATTCTAACCTGGGGACCAAGCGGAAATTAGCACAGTTTGAAACAAGGCTGGTTGGTTACAACCATGCTTTTCTCTCAGTAATGAATAGCTATTGTGTTAATATTTTCTTAAAACATAAAGACACATCCTTCGCACCTGTCTCATCATACCTGACACCTAATTGCCACAAACCTTAGTGTCTGTCTACCAATCCCTATCTCTTCCTGTCTCTCCTTTATCTACACACACACACACACACACACACACACACACACACACACGACTTGCATTTCATTAATTGCATGATGGTATTTCTGATTTTATGCAACAAATTATAGGTTTTAATTTTCTCAACTTGTTCATTTTATCTCAATAGTTTAAAATATAGATATCACAAGAAGGAATAGACTTTAGAGTCAACCAACACTTAATTTCTGCTCATTCGTTTAAGGTAATAAGGAAGCATACCTTACTTTTATAGAAGTATGTAAGAGTAAATGAATTTTCTGTTGCCTCTACTTAAAAATCAATTCTGTGTTTTTCAAAAGCAGCATTGTATTTCTGAGAAGCATTTTGGGCTATTGTCATTATTGTAATGAGTTAACTAACTTGAAAAGAAAAATAATAGTCTGAATTTCTTTTCTACCCCATGGATTATGGCTGAGACATTGAGATAGAGAGAATGAAACTTCATTTAAATTGCCATTTAGACTTTGTCAGAGCTAATCATATTAGACCATCTTATAATATCATTATCTCATATTAAGTTTTAACATCTCTATCACGTTAGCCATAAATTTATAGCTTCTATAAGATTCCAGAATAAATAATTTTTTGTTACAGAAGTCTTATTTTAAGCACAGAAGTTCTTTAATATTACCCCAATAGAATGTGATACAACAGAATCAAGTTTTAATGATATCAGTGGCGAAGAACTACTTTTAAGATAGAAGATGTAACTCAAATGAAGATGCGTGTGGGTTTCTAAATTTAGATTGCCACATATGACAGATGCTTTGGAATTAAATTTACATTAGGATAGAATAGTTCAAAATGCAACTGCTTCCAGCAAATTCAGACCTGGAAAGCTGAGCGAGCCATCCACTATCAATCAACTGACTTAAGAAAATAAAGGAAAATTCCAGCAAAAATAGTATGAGTTCATAAATCATAGTCTAGCTGAAATAATTTATATTCCACTCCCCATCATATCTTTTTAAATCCAAAGATGTGTAAAAGTTGAAGGTAAGACCCAGTCCACTTCAAGTGGAAGTATTTTCTCGGAAATTGATGATAGAATAGAAAAGTAGTGTTCTACTTTCTACAAGGTTTGCTGCATTGTCAGTAAAATGGTGTGGAATCTCTGGCACTTCTCTAGTCAATCCTCCAGTAGTAAGTATATTTACAATTTTACTCCTTAAGGATAATCTAATTACAAAAGGATGTTATCAGGCTGCTAGTTCTATTAAGCATTACTTTTTCAATACAAGTAACAAAGGAAAATATACTGGGAATCAGGGCGGTGGTGAGGGGGGGCAGTATTTGACTTTTCCTAGATTACTTTCACGCAGGTTTGGTTTCTACTCAGTCATAGAACTAAATTTTATTAAATATATTTTGGGCGAATGTCATGCAGTGAGTGAACCATATCAAATTCTGCTTCCTCCAAATTATAAAGAATATATGTGTTCTATATAATCAATATCAAAGGAAATATAGATAATTTTTAATTTAGAAGAAATTTCTAGATTTCAGGCTGCAAATATTGCCAAATATCACTTGGTTGTGGCACATTTTCAAGAGGCTGTCTCATGAAAACTGCTTGTCTCCTGCAGCACTTAGAGTACATGCACAGGGGTGGAACTTAGTTTTTCAGATAATGTACAGGCCTGAGAAAATAGTCTTTGCCAGCAAAAGAGGAAGGGAGACACTTAGAGACCATGGAAAATAGACCCATTTGTTTTATATTCCCTTTTCATTGATCATATATAAGAGATAAATTGTTCATAGTTACTACGCATTTACTGGGTGCCAGATGCTGGGCTGATGGCTTTGCATACACCATGTCATTTAATTTTCCTAGCAGTCTTAAGGGGTTTTTTACTAGTACTCTCTAAGCCTTTTATAAATGGAGAAACTTGGACATGGAGATGTTACATAACTCCCTCAAGGTGACCTGCTGGTAAGTGGAGGAGCAGATTTTAGTTTTTAAAACTCTTGTAAATTCAGTCTATAAATCACCAGGCCTTTGGAAGGGTAATTTTTTCTATACTGTTTATTACAGACTCTTCAGTACAGAGAAAAATGATGTCTGTCCTCCATTAGATAAATAAGCAATTACATTCTGCTTGCTATGTGCTAAGCACTCTTCTAAATGCTTTACATACCAGATGTACTGGGTGATCACTGTATGAATCCCCATTTTGCAGGTCAGGAAACTGAGATTTAGAGATTACTACCTGGGATCCAGTAGATGATGTGGTTGTCATTCAAGCCCAGGTAGTCTAGCTCCAGAGCAAACTCTTAGTCACTGTGCTATGTTAGTTCTCACATAGGTTGGGAGGAAAATTTAAAGCCCACAATTTTTTAAAAAGCAAACATGAAATTATTATTTTTTCAAGATCTGATGAGATTGGGTGCATTCAGGGTGGTATGGCCATAGACTGAAATTATTATTTTTAAGAGCAAAATTATGAGACAAACATGACTTTTCATGTATTCAATGCCTAAATTTTATCTTAGAGTTTTAAAGACATGAATAACAAGTATGGACTGGAGTAGTTAGAAAAAATCTTCAAGGATGAAGTGGGGGTAGAATTTGTATAGAAGTGGGGGTCCAGAAGTGGGGGTAGAATTTGTATAGAACCAAAGAGAATGGAATTTCCCTTAGCTTCACTCAGATGATCAACTTCAGTCATGCCACAGAGACACAGATTGGTTTTCTAAACAGTGTATTATGATCAACTGACTTATAAATAAATATTATATTTTAACTTAATAGCTTATGAAGATGAGTAGGAGGAGCCTAGTTTATTTATTTAGTCCTTGAAAAGTCAGGGAAAGAAGTTTAGGCTTTTAATGTTACTTAAGTAAGACTTCAAATAGTAAAAAAAAAAAATAGAGTTTTGGAAAGGGGATTAACATGATAAAACAGTATTTGCATAGCACAAATCTGGAATTATATGGAGCCATTAGAAAAGCAGGACATGGAATTATAGAATCCTGGAGTCTAGGTATTAGGTAGAAAAGGCAGGGGTTAGGGAGATGATATTGGAAAAGAAGTGGAATTGAACCCCAGAGAGAAACTTTGAGAGAACAATGGCTGAACTGCTAGCTGACTGGACATGAAGGATAAAGGGGGAATGTATATTCTAGAACTATCAATCATTCCTAGTTTATGTCCCCCCGCCCCACTTCTCTCTCTTTGTGTCTCTCCCTATCTCTGTCTGTCTCTGTCTCTCCTTCCCAAGACCCTCCAAGCTCCTCCACAGATCAGTTATTTTATTGGGATTAGGGGCCACTAGTTAGGAATTACTGTTTTTGTCTAAGAACTTGAGGTTTTTCAAATGATTTGGAAAATGTTTTTCTTTCTTTGGTTGGGGAGATCAGTTTCATAGTCTCAGTAATATGATGTCTGTTCTGTGTAAATAAATAATTTTGACCATTCTGCGTGGTTTCATACATGTACTTTTTAAGGGCTTTTCTAATTAATAACAAAATTACAGCACAATATAACTAAGAATACCAATCTGTTATCTTACCCAGTGTTAACTCTAAAGAACCTTCACTGAACTCAACTGAGCCTTCCTTCCTTGTCTGAGCAAACACCTGGAGGGGGAAAGGGGTTTATGATTCTCTAAAGATAACAGTATCTCTAGATCTTAAACTTTCTCCCCAGGATGAGGTAGAGGGAGTGAAAATATAAGTGTGAAGTACTCCACAGTTGAGGGACCTGGCAGTACTGGAAAAGCTTGGAAAAGTGAATTATTGGAAGCCATTTAATTCATATCCTTCGTTGTGTTACACACTGAGTCATGCACAATGTCCCCAAAGTACATAGCTTCATCTTGGCCCTTAAGCGATGGGTATTTTTTCTGCTTATTTTAACATTGTGTGAGCTTTTAGAAATTCTTCTAAGTAAGTTCTCAGTATTTATCATGGAACTTAGTGTTTCAAGGTTCTTTTTGGTCTTTCCTTCTCCTTAACATATATTCCTCTCAAAGCCTCCTCCCGAGTCCCTTAATAATGTGTACAGCAAGATTTAGCTAAGATAATTACATACGATTTTTTAAAAATAAATTTTAATAAATATGCAACCAAAGGTGTCAACAATATTTTTTTTTCCTAAGCCTGTTTTCTATTTGACCTATGAGTGGTTTACTTTAACACTGGACATACGATTATTTCTTATTGGTAAAATTAGAAAGCTTTATTAAATTGAACAAAAATCTTAAAAATGTATAATCAGAAGGTGTGAATGGAATTGGTTTGGCTTAAGCAATATGTAATATCTTTATCTCACAACTTGATTGTAATTTAATGCTCTTAAAATACTTTACCTATTTCTAAATCAATAGTATTATAAATGCCTTTCTCCACTTTCCTGTTCTAAATCAGCTAAATCACTAAGCCCACCCAGTGTTTTCTAAAACTCCTATCAGGATATATAAGCATTGTTTGTTAGTCCATGTTTACTCTGTCTCTTACACTGCACTGCAAGTCCAGAAATCATCTCTTTTGAGGTTATTGTATATTATTAGAACCAAGTGCATACTGGACTCTTAGTACTTCATGAAGAATGAATTGATGTCATATGAATTTTGCTGAATACGACTTTTATATTTTTTCCTTGATCTTCCTATTGCTTTAAAATACATCTTCTTTCAAGTCTTTTAATTGGAAAAGTGTTATTTTTAATTTAAATAGAAATTATTTAGCTATAAAATATTACTTAAAATATTTTTCTATGGAATTAAATATTAAGAGATTATACCAGAAGACAAATTTTAGCAGTGTATTTTTCAGAAATTATTTTAAGGTCACAGACCACCTAAAAAGAACCTATTTTAATATAACATCGCAGTTAAAAGAATGTTATCTGTGACCAGTATGCAGATCATGAAAACTGTTGGGGCTTGGCAGTTACTTTTGTTTGGCGGTTAGGATCAGTGATGCGATTAATCATGGGGACTTTTGCTTCCAGGTTGTCATCCCATGCTCATATTTGAGTTATAAGGCACTATTTCAATCTTTTCTAACTTTTATCTTCTTATACTAACTATAATTGTGAACGTCTGTGTAGTATTTGCTGTATAAGTAAAGGTTTTCCCCAAACCAAGGGATGCTATGTTTTAGATTGAGTTTTTCTTTCTAAAATCAAGTTATTTGTAAATTTTAGAAACTCTGCATGAATATTTAAAAATTGTGTCACCTTAATACCAGGAAATTGCTAAAAGCCCTCATCCTGATATAATGTCTCACGCTTCATCTTTTATGGACATAATCTAATCTGAGGACAACAATCTGCAGGATAAGTGTTATTACTCCTGTTTTACAGGAAGAGCAGGAGTTGACCCCAGAATGACCATGTCGTGGCTACTTGGCTTCAGGTTTCTTTTCTTTCCACTGTTCCTCAGTTCTCAAGTAGGCAGTTGAATACTGTTGGGATTTCAAGAAGAAAGCTGTAGACTAGAGATACAGTGGTAAATTTATTTGTGATAAATCTACACAAATTCAACATTTTTATTTTTTTTTTACCAAAAACGTGATTTTTAATAGAACTGTTGAAATGATTTCTAAGTGTGGGACACTGGCAGTATTGCACGAGCATTATTAGCAGTTTTGACTTATTTACCCTTACCTGTTTCATAGGAATAGGAATTTCTCTAATGTCTCAAGAATTCCTGGATTCCTGAGACAGGATTCCAGAAGAGATTTCTCTTTTACCTGTATATTTTGCATTGTTTATATAAGTGCTATTCAAAGAAATAAAATGCAAGCTGATTATGTAATTTTAAATTGCCTAATAGCCACATTTTAAAATATATATATAAACATATATGTAAAGAAATAGGTGAAATAATTTTACTTGTATCTTCTATTTAAACTCACATATCCAAAATATTATTTCAACATGTAATCAGTGTTATAAAATTGTGATATATTTACATTTTTTGGTACTAATCTTCAAAATATGGTATATATTCTATACTCATGGCACATCACAGTTGAGACTAGCCATGTTTCAGATGCTCATTAGCCAGTAGCTAATTGGACAGCATGGGCAGGCCTATGTATTATAAATAGATATAAATAGATCTGGTTACTGGATCTATGACTTATCCAACACTACCCTTACACAAGGTGTTCCCAGAAATTAACTAGAGGCTTCTTAATGGTAGGAAACAAGTTATTACTTTATATCATCAAAACTGAAAATACAAAAATGTTCTATATTCTATTCCAAATAAATGAAAATGTACCCAACTTACAAAAGTAAATGTTGTACTTTACAGAGAGGAAGGCCCTGGAAAGTATCAAAGAGGGAGTCTTGAAAATCAAAGAAGAACCATCTAAAATACTCTCTGGAAATAAGTTTCAAGACCGGTATTTTGTTTTACGAGATGGGTATCTCTTTCTTTACAAGGATATGAAGGTATTTAATATATGTAGTATTTGAATATGTATATACTTTTGTGTGAGTGTTAACATTCTTATTTCATGCCTCTCAGCCCTCTCTCTTGGAAGTCAAGGCCTCTAGTAAATAAAATGTACAGTAAGCTGATGATTACCTTCAGCCTCTGGGATATGACATTAATGCAACTAGTAACACAGTAAAGAGCTCCATATACGGCCTTTCTGAGCACCTCATACTTTTTAGCGCAGAGATTGACTTAAGTTCTAAAGAAAAGTCTAATATGTGTTACATAAACTAGCATATAAATCAGCATCTCAGTCAATAAAATTAAAAGAATGTGTCATGCCTTAAGGCAAAAGTGGCTTAAGTTTAGCAAATGGAAATAAAATGTAGAATAAAAAGGCAAAACCCAATTGCTAAATCTGATTAAAAATTAAATCTGATTAATGTATTTTCTATACTCTTGAATGAATTAACTCATAATATTGTATTTATTAATTGAATCTTACTGATGTATACCAATATGTTTGAATTCCCTAACAGCTTTTATTAATGAATTGAGGAATGGAGAGAGGACTTAGAGATGAAAAAGAGGGAGTAGGTATAAGAATATCAAACTTAGCATCAGAAAACCTCAAAACCACAAAGTTGGTTGTGTGAATTAGAATCTTAAACTGTCATCCTCAATTTCTGGATCTGTAATGTGATGATGATAGTATGAGTCCTGCATGCCAGATTGTTGTAATGCTTAAATAAGAATATATATAAAAATTCCTTTTCAACTGTGAAACATATATATATATGTGTGTGTGTATATATATATATGTGTGTGTGTGTATATATATATATATATATATATATATATACACACACACATATATATATATATGTATGTATATTAGCATGCTCATCAAAACAGCCCACTAAGAATATGAATAGGGGGGCTTCCCTGGTGGCGCAGTGGTTGAGAGTCTGCCTGCCGATGCAGGGGACATGGGTTCGTGCCCCGGTCCGGGAAGATCCCACATGCCGTGGAGCAGCTGGGCCCGTGAGCCATGGCCACTGAGCCTGCGCATCCGGAGCCTGTGCTCCGCAACGGGAGAGGCCACAACAGCGAGAGGCCCGCGTACTGCAAACAAACAAACAAACAAAAAGATGAATGAACAGGATGGTTTTAGAAGTGCCATGAAGACAGTAAAGGAAGTTGATGTGACCCCGAGTGGAGAGTGGGAGCCTAATTTAGAGGGAGGGGCAGGAGGCCTCGTTCCAGAGGA
>RJWK010042537.1:0-19129 GCA_004363435.1 Platanista minor
AAAAAAAAAAAAAAAAAAAAGTGAAGTAGAATATTGGAATAAGAACTGTATATGAGTAAAATTATTTAAATTTGTTTCTAAAACTTGAATAGTCTTCATTTAATTTTCAAACTGCTCTTAAAATATTAAAAGAATAGGTTTTACCAAAGTATTGTTAAACACTTACTTGGACATACAGACCTACAGATTCACGTATATATATCTGTATAAGTTTTAAAAATTTTTAATTGAAGTATAGTTGATTTACAATGTTGTGTTAGTTTCTGGTGTTCATCAAAATGATTTAGTTATATATATATTTCAGATTCTTTTCTATCATAGTTCATTACAAGATATTTAATATGGTTCCCTGTGCTATACAGTAAGAATATGTATGATTTTTTAAAGTGAGGGATACTGAAATGCATACACAAAACAAAATAAAAATCAGCTGCACAAGAAGTACATTTGAAATTTTAAAAAATTAAACCCTTATTGAGGTACCATTTACATATCATAAATTTCATGCATTTTAAGAGTACAATTCAGTGCTTTTTAGTAAATATAGAGAGTTGTGCAGCCATCACCACAATTCACAATCCAATATTAGGACATTATGTCAACCTTAGCAGACCCTTCATGCCCATTTTTGGTCAATTTCTCTTTCCACGGCAGCCCCAGGCATCTACTTATCTATTCTCTATATCTATAGATTTACTTTTTCTGGACATTCCTTATAAATGGAATTATACAATATATGGTCTCTTGTATTTGGCTTCTTTCACTTAGCATATTTTTTTAGGTTCATCCATGTTGGAGCACATGTCAGAACTTAATTCCTTTTTGTTGCCAAATAGTATTGCATTGCATGACTACAGCACAGTTCGTTTTTCATTACGATAACCACATTTTTGAAAAGCATGTATTAAAGAAACTGCTAACAGTGGGTGCTTCTAGAGAAGGGAGTGAGGGACAAAGGGAGAAAGATGGGAGAAAGATTTTGTCATTGTTTGCTATTTTATTTGGGTTTTAGTTTTCAAACTCAGGGTTTTCTCTTTATCTATTAAAACAAAATAAGGAATAATAAATTCCCCCAGCAATGTGTATTAAATAAGAGGTGAAATCCCTCCACTGACCCCAATCCCACCTTCCTGAATCACCATTAATTTATTTTTGGCATCTTTCTAGTCTACACATACACACACGCACATGTATACATATGTGTATGTATCTGTACATCTAAGCAATCATATGTTTTGTATTTCAACCAAAATGGAAGCACAGGGCTTCATAATTTAACCCCCGGTTACCAAAGCTAAGTAAACCCACCTTGTTGGGTTGTGCATTAATCGATTCACAATGGAGGAGAGTTAAGAACAGCAGCCCCAGTTTCTCGGTTATTAAGTGTCATGCGGTTTAATTTTTTTACCCCTCCCTGCTTCTGCATCTTCCCGCAGGCTACCTGGGCTCTGCCTGTGAGGAGAAGGTGGACCCATGCGCCTCGGGGCCCTGCCAGAACAACGGGACCTGCTACGCCGACGGTCTGCACTTCGGCTGCAGCTGCAGCGCGGGCTTCACGGGCCCAGCCTGCGCGCAGCTCGTGGACTTCTGTGCGCTCAGCCCCTGCGCCCATGGCACGTGCCGCAGCGTGGGCACCAGCTATAAATGCCTCTGTGACCCAGGTGGGTACGATGCATGGACCGGAAGTCCTTTCTTTCCCCAATCTCAAAGCCTTTTAACTTTTGCATCTGAGCACAGGTTGGCCCACTGTATGGGTTTACCTGTCTGTCTAAGTGAACCCCACTCATGTATGACACCCTTTCTTTTTAGACTTCCCCTAGGCAGGGTTTGAAAAACAACACCCTTTCCCCTTTTCATGAGCATTTCACAGTCATTGTAGAAAAAGAAGAAAATACAAGTAAACAAAACAAAGAAAATTAAAAACAGGCTTAATCTTATAACAGCTTAATTATTTTGGACAATTGACTATAGGTCACTCCAGAGCTTTTACTGTATTACATATCTTTTATTACTGGGTTCTGAGGTTAACGGAACGTTCTTCATTTTAATGTGCATGTAAAGCAGAATTCAGTCCATTCAGAATTTTATCATCTTTTAAAATTCTTACTCGGGGCACAGTCCGTGTTAGAGGACCTGTGACTTCCTGTGTAAATGTTCAAAAGTTCCATCATTTACTTTCCAAATGTTCTTCTGTGTTGGTATCGCTGATTGTTTATTGTGAAAGTTTTGACTCTCAGAAGTCAGAGTGGTTAATCGTTAAAGTTTGTGTCCGCACAGCCTCCTGGTGTGGTCTGAAGAAACGCACAAGGGGCAGCGCCTCCTTTCCTCCGGTTTCTATCCTGCCCGCGTCTGCATCCTTGCAGGAGCTGGCTCTTTAGAACGTTTCTCAGCACAGTGATCCCCCCTGCCCCCGTCTCTGGCGCATCAGTACAGCTGGCCAGTCCCCTGGTTTGCTTAACTCCTGGTTCTGCCCAGGCAGTGCCTTCCACCTGGGGTGCCAGCTGCCCTGTCACCCCATCTCACCTGCAAACTTCCCCTTCTGGGGCTGAATCAGCTTTCCTTCCTCTGAGTTCCCACAATCAGCCACAATATCCCTTTCCTGGTCTTTAAAACATTATATTAATTATCCTTGTGTGTGTCTCTCTCCCCATTGAGGGCTAGGAGGAAGTGTGTTCTATTAGTAACTTTTGTATAACAATAAGGTACTAGTTAGTGAGCTTAATCTTTCTAGGTTCTGAGCTGAGTGCTTCACATCTCTGGTCCTTTTAGTGCCCTTCTGCCAGGTGGATATTGTTGAGCCGCATCTCCCCAAGGTATGAAATGCCTCATTCCTGCTTCAGCCACGTGTTGGTGGCCACACACCCACTCAGGGGCTGAGTCCAGATTCCAACCCAGGTGCCCTGGTTCCACTGTCCTGTGCCTGGTCTGGAACTCTCAAGGGACACATGTCATACTCATGAGCCACCGAAAGGGGTGAGTGGGAAAAGCAACTAAGCATTTGAAGGGTATTGAAAAACCTCTTTCATGTAGACGTTTTAATTCTCTGGTTTTGTAAACAATCATGGGATTGATATTTTGCCAAGTGCCCCTTTCCTTTCTGTTCTAAAATACAGAGGGGATGGGGCTGTTGAATCTGCCTGGTAATTGCATTAGCAGGATTCTCCAGAGAAAAGGGAGGGAGGGAGGGAGGGAGGGAGAGAGGGAGAGGGAGAGAGAGAGAGAGAGAGAGAGAGAGAGAGAGAGAGAGAGAGAGAGGGAGAGGGAGAGAGAGAGGGGAGAGAGAGAGAGAGAGAGAGAGAGAGAGAGAGAGAGAGAGAGAGAGAGAGAGAGAGAGAGAGAGGGAACTTGCTTGATTTTAAGGAATTGACTCAGGCAGTTGTGAGGACTGGCAAGTTCAAATTCAAAATGTAGTGCAAGCTGGCAGGCTGGCAACTCAGGCAAGGAGTCTACATTACAGTTTTGAGCCCGAATTCCTCCTTCCTCGGGAAACCTGTCTTTGGTCTTAAGACCTTCAACGGATTGGATGAGGCCCACCCACATTCCGGAGGGTAATGGATTTAATCAAAGCCTACTGATGTAAATGCTAATCTCATCTAAAAACTACCTTCACTACAACATCTAGACTGGTGTTTGACCAAATATTCAGGTCCTGTGGCTGAGCCAAGTTGACACGTGAAATTAATTATCCCAGTAACATTTGGGGGTTTTGCATAAACCTCGTGGGGAAGGAGTTTCTTCAACCCTACACATGACACGAGGACACTTTGCTGCACGGACACTCATCCTCCCCTGTCAGGCAGTGTGAAGACGGGAGCCGCTGCCCCCTTGGGGGCCAGTGTTCTTCCATGTGCCTTGCAGGCACGTGCCATGGCCTCAGGGAGCTGACGGGGAGCCTGGGCAGTGTGGTGCCCTTGCCTGTTGGGAAAGTGGGGCCCCAAGACCACTTTGTGTTTGCAGATGAAATAAGCTGCACTTGTCCCGGGAGAACAGTCTTCCTCATGTCATGACTCATGAGTACGCTGCTCCCAACGCCCTGCTCTGGATGTCATAACGCACGGGGTAATAATAATCCCCTTGGCCGCCATCTGGAGCAGAACTTCAGAGCTTCCTCCACACATGTCTCCTGGGAGTCCTGGTTCCCTCAGTGAGGCCAAAGGGAAGAATCACGTGTCACAGGACCGGGAGGCGGCTTTGTTCCTCCTCCCCTTCTCTGACTTCCGTTCTTAAACATATTAAACTTGCCCTTATATTTAGTTGGTGTATTTTTAAAACTTGAAATGGGATGTAGTTATTTAAAGATACATGTGGCTTTTTAGTAATATCAAGTAGACTCTGTCAACATGTGTGCAGATGCTTACATGGTCCTAAGTAGAAAATATGCTGCCTCGTGTCTCTCTGTCCACCCAGGGAGCAGTAGCTGAGGGTGGGAGAAAAGACCCATGAGATCCCCACTCGTTGACTGTCACTGTAGGAATTTACAGGGCATTTCTGGGCCTCGGTGTTTACTTTCACTAACAATGCCTTCGATTCTTGTGAGTTCAGCTGCAGCTGGGGTCACTGACTAGACCTGGGACAAATTACTGAGACCACGTCCTCCTGCTGACCATGATCTTCTGTTGTGTGTAAGAGTGTTAGATGAGAGGCATGCAGTACATTTCCTCTCATGGAGTCGTAAGCGTGATTGTTTCTTTCTATCCACGGAGATTCCAACACTTTCCCTTAAGCCAAAAGGGTGACGTGTCTCCTGTTGAAGTTCCTCTTTCCCCTCTACTGTTCTCTGCCCAACCTTCATTCATGTCCATTTGGAGCATTTAGCTTGGTACAGCCAATGCCCAGCCTCTAAGGGGCCTTGAAAAGCCTGAAGAAATGTGTGTTCTATTCCTGGATGCCTGCGTTTAGTAGGCAGTCCCCCGGGGTACAGCCCTGAAGCTCTGTCAAAGCTCTCTCATCGAACTTGGGAGATAAAATTGCTTTTAGAGGGGTTGCTTCCTCATATCATTAGGTGACATCGTGTGAAATTAAAAAAGGCATCTTAACATCTGGCAAGAATTTACATTCTAAAAGGTGAAAATGACAATTCTCTGAATGCGAAAATTCTAGTCTTAATCTTTGGGAGCACAGAGCACGTAATTGCTTTACCACTAGTTTGCATAATAGAAGAATCTCATGAGTGTAGGTGAAATTGGGTGTCTTGCTTAAGAGTGGCAAGCCTGATCCTCTTTATTGAGAGCAAGCAGGCCTCCTTGCATAAAATGGCAGCAGATTGAAATCATGTCAGGTTGATAATTACCTCCCATCTGACAAAATGCCATTTGGATGACAGCAAGTCAGATTTGCCAGGCGCTTTATTTTCAAACCTCATTTTTAGTTTATCAGGCTAGGGAGTTCTGATGGGATTTTAGTATTAGATAATAAAATGTCAGCAGTGAGTAACCACTGAAATGTTATCTTTCAGTGACAGTGTTAAGTGATAGGCCACATGTACTCTAAAAAAATTACAAATTAAAATCTCCTAAGGACTGGAGAAAGTGAGAACTTGGAGTCCAACCAACACTGTGGGATAGCAGGGCCACAGGGCCTAGAGTCGCCTGGGACCTGCTGTTGCCCCTGAAAGTAGAAGATGATGTCTCATATGTTCTCAAAGAAGTGGTGGCATCTGGAGATGCCATTTGGGTGCTGACCAGTCCTGGAAGGAGCCTCTGGTAAGAAGGGAAGTGGTCTGCCTGAGTTCACTGCTCTTGGCCCCTGCCTGATACACTTGAGTTATAACTCTAACCTTGTTTGTTGAATTGAATGGACCTTGCCATTACAGAGTGTGCCTTAAGTTACTATTTAAGGAGTTTATAGTATAAGGCATTAGAGGATTTTTACGTGGAAATACAAATAACGGTTGTTTTTTTTTTTCATGAATAACTTTTGATGCTTATCACTTGTCATAGGATAGACCTGGGACAAGTTGCTGTCCATCTATCTCTGCTGATTCTTCTCCATCATAGGGCTGGCAATTCAATTAGACCCTCCAGACTATAAGAGAAAGGATGTTTAGACTTTTTCCAAATGAATTTTTTTAAAGGAAATTATATTTATAAGAATCTCAGGTACTGTTTTCTCTTTTTTTTTTTTTTTTTTTTTTTGCGGTACGCGGGCCTCTCACTGTTGTGGCCTCTCCCATTGCAGAGCACAGGCTCCGGACGCGTAGGCTCAGCGACCGTGGCTCACAGGCCCAGCCGCTCCGCGGCATGTGGGATCTTCCCGGACCGGGGCACGAACCCGTGTCCCCTGCATCGGCAGGCAGACTCTCAACCACTGCACCACCAGGGAAGCCCCTGTTTTTTCTATTTCTGACCTCCTTCCATATGGCTGCATTTCTGGTCGGGATGGCCTAAAAGACACAGTTGGCATTGCTTCCTTCTGTTAGACTCAGACTTAGCAATATCAGCACTCTGATAGTGTCTGCTGGAAACAGAATCTAAGATAAGACTTAATGGTCAGGATTTAAATAGCAGGTTAACAGCAGTAAAGAAAAATGTACACCTACAATGGTATGAAAACATTTAGCTTGATAATGAATACCTAATTGCATTTAGATTCTTGGATAAGTACAGTGGATAATTTTCATGTTTTATTAACTAGGAAACCTTACCAGGTTTACTAAGATGAAGTCACTTCTTGTGTTTAACATGCTCTAGGAGGGTCCCAATCTGTATATCGTATTATTCTTGAGTATCATTGCTTTTATAGAATATATTGCCTCCTTTCTCCACATCCTAACCCTTTAATCATGCCCTTCCTCTGTTATATTTTGAAATACGATAACTGCCCTCCCCATTGGGAACCCAGGTAGAATCCGGTCTCCCTCACTGCAGCAGTAACAACTCTTCATAATCTGTACTTCACCTAAGAAAACGTTTAAATCTCTTGACATCATGATGGCACTAAGAGTTGAGAAAGAGAAGAGCAGCCCCTGACATCTGGGGGCTTGTTGGACACTTACAAGCAGGCCTTGGCGTTGTTAAGAGCTGGCCTGGCGACCACAGCTGGGCCGTGGTGTTTCCTTTTGCACATAAAGACGTAAACACCCACACTGAACACCGACCTCAGACACGGTCACTCAGAGGCCATGATAAAGTGAGACAAACAAGACCGTGTCATAATTTTCTCTAAGTACAGATAAAAACAAGGTCACCATGCAACCCACAAAATACCAAACATCCCCTTTGACTGCAAATAAAATGAGGGCCAGCTGCTTGTTCACCAGTTACAGCTTTAGCCTTGCTCTAGCCTGCTCCCACCCATAGACAAGATTCATTGCAATACTCAAGCGTAGAATTGCTCCTACTTCCTGACAGCATCCAGAGTGACTCCTTCCCAAATCACCCAACCAGAGTTCAAATCCTATAATAAGCCCCGTCTAACACCCTCTGACTGAGACACCCCGGGATTCCCCTTGCTGCAGTGAGTAAGAAACCCAACTGCATCAACTACAGTTTTGTCCCTGGTGGCCTTTTGTTTGAGAGCATTGGCAGGACTTAACTGATTAAAATGCTCAAAATACTGAGTGTTCCAATTGATTGAATTTTCATATTAACAATAGTTCAGTCAGAATTTCCAGTGAATTGGAAACTGAAATGTTGTTTGGACTTATACATGGGGGAAGGTTGCTATGGAACAAAAGTCCTAGGTGGAGTACGGGGAAGTTCAGAGAACAGGAGATCCAGTTGGCTGCAAGATAAGATCCACTGGATGTGGTGATGGGCAGTAAGGCTGAAAATGCTGATTGGGGCAGATTGGGGTGAATCTAGGTGCTAAGGTAAGGAGTTCAGAAAATGAAGACTTGGAAACATTTTGCATCAGCAGTGTATGTGGATGGATCTGTGGTTTTGAAAGATTATTTTGATGGAATTGGGTGATTTCAAGAAAGATTGGGTGACTTACAGAAAGATTTTTTTTTTTTTTTTTTTGCAGCACGCGGGCCTCTCACTGTTGTGGCCTCTCCCGTTGCGGAGCACAGGCTCCGGACGCGCAGGCTCAGTGGCCATGGCTCACGGGCCCAGCCGCTCCGCGGCATGTGGGATCTTCCCGGACCGGGTCACGAACCCGTGTCCCCTGCATCGGCAGGCGCCACCAGGGAAGCCCCAGAAAGATTATTTCGATAGAATTAGATATTACAGTCAAGAAAAGGTGATGAGACAGGAGATCAGTCAGAAAGCTCAGACGAGTGGAAGTAAGGTCTCGAACTTAACGGCGGTGGGAATTGGAAGAAGGGACCTGAAATCTGTTTGAGGAGTGGAATCATCTGAGTTTGGTTGTCACATGACTGTAGGGACCAGAGGTGAGCGTAGAGTCAAAGGTATTGCTGAGGCTTTAACTTGGGTAACTCAGAGAAACAGGGAAATGTGCAGAAGGCCTTTGGGAACGGCAGGCCAACCAAGTGGATGTGCCAGTAAATAGTTGTTATTTGCGACTGGCATTGGGTCCTGAGCATGACACCAGGGAGGTAAGGATGGAGTTCCTGGTGCATGGGTGCTGGAGAAGGTCAAGGGAACTATTAAGATAGATGGGGTGAGAGTATAAACCGAAAGGGGAAAGATTGGTGAGATTGTTAGGGAATTCTTGCACTGAGGCGGGGGCTTAGAGGCAGCAGCAGAAGAGGTTGGAGGAGGCCGCTGGGACTGGGAGGGTCTCTGGGGAAGGCCAAGCCATGGAAGTTCCTGGGAGGGCAGGATCGGGCGGGGGGGACATTGTCCAGGGGAGAGGAGGTGAGTCCGGCTCGCCCAGACGGCCAGGCACTAAGGGACCTGTCCTAGTGGTGTTCACAATTACCCCCGCGGCCATTCTTCATCACCATTTTGTTTTGATTCTAATTTCGGGGCGTGTTCCCGGAGACTTTGTGATATTTGCCTTCTAATTTAGGCTAGTGACCTGAGGGATTAATACGAGGGCGGAAAGCACAGTGGTAATGAGTGAGGGGCACTTGCTGGTGCTGCATAAGGAATTTTGATGAGATTCTTGACATTAGAAATCGATGCACAATCTATTTAACCTCGCTGTAAATGCCTAATCCATATGGATGAAAGTGTTAATGAACTGGCCTTTAATTAGGAGGGATTTCTGCCCCCACAGCAGCACTGCAAATTCAAATCATTCAGAATGCATTCTTGGCTGAACTCTTGTTGTAAAGGTATGAGATATACCTCCTGGCGGTAGGAATTGGCATGGTCGGCGAGGACGGCAGAAATCACTTTACATCTTCTTACCTGGAATGGAAGTCAGAAGTGGCAGCTGATAACAGCTTGCATCACTAACCAGTGCATTTCTGAGGATGGCTCTGTTTGAAGCACTGCCAACACATAATTTCAGGAAATTCTTATCAAGCTCATGGCCATGGAAGTCAGATGGGCACTTGTTTAAAACTGTTTTGTAACTGAGCCATTGACTCTTTGCGTTGTGGTTGGAAGTTATTATGATCCGACTGCTAACATTTTTTGGCTTGCTGAGAATGTCTGGGAATTTGGAAATTGAGAATTGAAATTTGGCATGCCTTGCCTCTCATACCAGGTGTGAGGGAAAGGGCTTTGGGCTTAGAATTGAGTACGACCGAATTTCAGGGTTTCTAGAGGACACCTCAAAGCCATGCTTGAGGAGTGGCCTTGATTGTGGTCCGAGTGATTTTGAGCAATAGTTTCTGACTTCCCAGCACAGAGCAGCACGACTTTGACTTCCAAAGAAATCGAACTGCTTGTAGGTAGGTGAGCCACTTCTGGTTTTGTTTCACTGCAGATTCAGCGGCTTCACAATTGATGCTGAGGGCTACCTGTAACTGAGACTTAGGATTTCACTTGACCTGATGTCTGCTGGATGCACCTAATTAAAGAAACCGCTCTTCCACAGAGCTTTTATATGTTTGAAAATATCAAATTTCCCAATAGAAAAAAAAAAATCACAAAATTTATGTTTGCTTCAAAGAGGAACAGAGGTGCAGATAATCTCAAATAATTTTTAAAAGTAACACTGTCTTGGGACTGTTTTGCCTCTTGACTTTATTCTTTTTATAGGAATGGTTTCAAATATTTATGTACATCTGAAGGGGAGGCAGTCTAGAAACATGCCAGGGTTCAGAACACACAGTCTGGGTTCCACAAGATATGCAGGTTGTAGATAAAGAGTTTTAAAAAATAAAATTGAATTTGCTATAGCTATAAACCAAATCGTTGAATGGGCAAGCTTAATAATCTTTCCTCTTCATATTTGACTTTTGTTTTTTAGTTCTCTGCCTGAGACAGCTCTGAGGTCCGGAGCTTTGATTTTCCACTGCTTTATGACCTCCTAAATGAGTAAATGCCTTATGATTATTAGGCATCCTTAATATTCATTCAGTAGAGGCAATAGGAACGGAATTGAGGATTTACTAAAATTATTGAGTTCTGACTCCAATTTATTTACATTTTGAAATTTTCTTTGTAATCTGGTTGCCTCGAGGTACAGTTCTGGTGGTTAATTTTCTCCATGAATTTCTTTAAAGTCCTAACTCTAAGAAGTCAGCTGCGGCCCTTATGAGTTTACAGCCCTTGGGGATGGTGGCCAAGTGGGAGGTGTGTGCTTCTAAAACTACTCTTGAATGACTGTGATGCATTTCCATAGTGTTTTACAATCTTTAGGATTCGGCATGTTTACTTGAGAATGGCAATGACTAATAGTAGAGGGTTAGAAGATTGCACTGTTGCACTGTCTCTTTGAATGTCCCTGGTGATATGAGGGTGAAAGTAAATATACCTGGGGAAAAACATCTACGGTCTGCACTGCAGAGTCCATGCACCAGAATTTTCTGGAAAAATGCCAATCACACAAACACCTTGGTACCAAACTGTGTCTCCATGAGACTGCATTTTATCACTAGAAACAGCACAACTTTTGTCAGATCATGTTTCCCAATTTTTGGTTCATAAAAATCTTTGTAGATTGCCATTTTCTTAAAATTTTTAAATTAAAAATTGTTTTCAGCTTTACTGAAATTTAATTGACATATAACTTGTTTAAGGTGTACAGAGTTTTGATTTGATACATGTGTATATTGCAGAATGATCACCTCCAGAGTGTTAGTTAACACCCTCCTAACTACTGTTTCTTTTTTGCGGTGAAAACATTTAAGGTCTACACGCTTAGCAACTTTGAGGTATATAATACAGTGTATTATTAACTATAATCTCCATGCTGTACATTAGGTCCTCAGAATGTATTCATCTTATAACTGGAAGTTTGTACCTTTGACCAACGTCTCCCCGTCTTCCCCACCCCCAGCCCCTGGCAACCATCGTTCTAGTCTGTTTCTATGAGTTCTGTGTGCCATTTTCTGATAGTGTTCTTTTCAGCTAAAATGTTGTTCCCGTGGGTCAAGGAAGCTGCATAAGAGGATGTGGGGAAAAACTGTGCTCACTAATCTGAATTTAGACTTATCTCTCCTCGTCTGAACAGGTATATATGACTCCCAGTCACACAGCGAGAAATTATAAATGCTTGCCACCTCTATACCCTTATTACCTTCCCTCATTTTGGCCTTCCTTTTGAAATTTGGCATCTGCTGTTGGTTTGGGATTTCTTTGCATCGCTTTCTTCCCTGAAGCAAATCCCAAGAGGAGTGTAATTTTGTTTAGTCTCCGTGTCTGTGGCTGGCAGGTTACTTGACTGCATGTTTCACTCTTGGTTTATTTCTATGCCTGTGACTGGTGCACATTCTGACTGTGTGTTTTACAGTTGGTTTATTGATATGCTGAGGGGAGGCCATGGCAATTACCAAGCATTACTGTGCCATATCTAGCCCTTGCCATACGTAACTCTTACCATTTCCTTGCATTTTTGAGAATCAGAAGTTGGTGGGAGATGTTGTGCGCATTGCTATTCTTTAACTCAGGTATTCTCAAACTTGAGTGTGCTGATCAGAATCAGGTAGAGAGCTTATTAAATCTCAGAGCTCTGGACTCCACCTGCAGAGTTTCTGATTCAATAGGTCTTGGGTGTGGCCTGCGAACTTGCATTTCTAACAAGTTCCCAGGTGATGCAGATGCTGCTGGTCTGGGGACCACACTGAGTGGTGTGTGGACCACTGATCCAGTGTGATGAACACAGACACACGCCCTCGTGAGGGCAAATGGTGCGAAAGAATGTGTTGTGATCACTGGGTGAGTGGCAAATTAAAATCAAATTTAACTATAGCTTGTGAAATAAATTAAAAGGAATGAAACATTTAAAAAACTTCCCTGTACTTTAACCTTTTAAAATTCCTCTTTGTTAACATACATACTTGCGTGAAAATAGTCATCTAGGTTTTATTTTCTTTCCAAGGTGCCTATTGGTTTTGCCCTGTCACCCATCTGTTGCCTGTGCTGGGCCCCGTGTCCATCTTGGTGTGTTTGTTTCATACTGAAAACCTCTAGAATGTGAGGGCTTTATGCCTACTTTTTCTTTTCCAGATCTCCTCATCCTCCAGCTCATCTCAACTACAAGCCAAGTCATTTTTACATGTGTTTATAAACATCCTAGATAATCAATGAGGTTATAAGATTATGCCATTAAAATAATTTACTTACTGTTTATAACTAAACACACATACCGCAATAATCTTCAAAATCGAGTTGAAAATACTATCTTGTCGTTACACTTAATCTTGAATCCTGGTGCTTTAGCCATGGTGTTACAAGCATTTACGTTTTTAAAAATAATATTTATAGTGAGTCAGTGAGAAAACTAAGCTACTTTATCACGGACAATTTTAACCATAGCTGCTGTATGTTTGTAGGGCACATCGGTGAATTTGTAAACTATAAAGAAATAGATGAATGTTAAGCTTTCTTGTTAAAGGAAACAATATTGCTTCTTTAAGTATTTGCATCCTCTCGTGCCATATATTTATTTCCCTTTTGTAAAGCACATTTCCCTTTTCGTTAACCTCCCGAGGAACATTTTTTTCCCCCTTTAGCTGATACAGATCATAGGTAGAATCCACCCTCTAGCGGCCAAAAGCATGATGAATGGCCAAAAATGACATTCATAAGACAAGGCTAAAAAATTATGAAGAGATTGATTTTTTCGTGTGACTAGTTTGTGACCTAGTTCTAAAGACAGATCCAAGAGGAAACTTCTAGAAATGTTTAGATCTCCACAGTTAACAATCATTCCCAAGATGATGGACAAGTTTAAGGTTAAAACGCCTTTAGATACGCAAGAGCGTCTGTTTAAGTGGGTTCACTGCTGAGTTCTCTGGACTCCTGAGGCCCTTCATGAGCATAGTCCCAATTCAGCTCTGTCATCTAGAATACATTCTTTCATTTGTTCAGGAGAATGCTAACTATTTGTAAGGACTAACTCAGAGCAGTGGTTGTTTGCTTTTCTACCATGCATTTAGTGTATTTATATAGTCACCATTTATATATTGTTATGATGGCTAGCCCTCGTGTCTCAAAAAGTGTCCTCTTCTAAGCAGACTGGATTTTTCCCTCTATACAGTATGAGAATGCCCTCTTGTCCTTCCCCTCCACTTAAAAAAAAAAACCCTTAATAAAGTCAGACTTTTCCTAATCTGATCAGTTCTCCTACTGTCGCATCAAGTGTTAGACACAGAGTACAGTTATCATTTCCCTTGGTCATCAGCAACCTGGTTTGGAGTTGTGATACTACACATAAAATACTCGTAAAGTATCTATATTATCCCTTTGTGTTACACAAGTAAATAACATATTTCTATTGTGGAAAATTAGAAAACGTGAACTGGCATATTTAAAATACCAAAAATAATCCCTCAGTTTCATTGCCCCATAAAAACCACTGTCAATTTTGGAATACATTTTTCCCGGCGTTTTTTTTTTTTTTGTATTTGTACAAATAAGACATTTGTAAAGAAAAGAACCACTTTCCGTATTTATGCATGCAGAGGTTATTTTGCCCTATGATTCCACTTTTCCTAGCAAATTCACCTCACCCACTGTGACTGAGCATCTCCTAAATTCACCCACCTGTGTGCTAAGGAAATGAGAAGAGAACAGACAGTTGTTAAAGAGAAAACACACTTTGGGATCAAAGACTGAGCAGTGAGTCAAAGTTTGACTGCCAAGCAGGAAACCAGATCCAGCACAGAGGTAAGTCTCAGGAGATGAGGCTGAGGAAACGAAGAGTAGGTTTTTTTAAAAGCCCAGTATAAACAGACTTTTGTTTCATACATAGGAAAATTCAGGTATTTGAACTTCTCACTGGTGAAAGTGGAGCTAATTAATCATGGAAGTTCAGGGCTGGTGCTACTTGAGTTTTTCCCGGAAGTGGTCTTCGCTGCCCATGTGAAGAAGTGACTCGGGATAATGGTGCCCTTTGGGGTGATGTTGCTCAGTGCCTTTGCTGTATACTCGAGGCAGGGCACCTATTTCAGGATTAAAGTACCCATGTTGTCTTTTTAAATCAGGTTTGCTTTGAGGTCAGCAGACCAGGAGACCACATGTCACATTTTTAAGGTACTTACTGTGCGGCCCGCCCTGTGCTAGATGCTTGCCTTCTGTTACCAGCCTCATGTTCAATGCCAAGTGCATGCCCTCCTGAGGGGGGCAGGAGCCCCTTCTTTCATAAGGGACCTTTGTTGCCACTAGTGCCCTGATGGCCCTGAGCCAGTGGTACCTCAATGGCCCAGAGCTCTCTGCCTATAAACACTGTCAACACTGGAGGTTACACAAGAGTTTAGTGAAAAGAAAATGGTGTCAAGTACGTTTTATTGGAGTAAAGGATAACTTGAGAAGCAAGAATCCTACAGTGTCCCAAAGTCTCTCAAATCGACCCCCTCCCCATGCCCCACCATTTTAGTGACCCTCCAAGAGCAGTGCCCAAGGTCATTACACCAGGTGGTGGGTGATACAGCTCTGCAGGCGACCCACAGTGTTGGTGGACCCTCTCTCTGCCCTTTGTAATTCCATCACATTCTGGACCAGTTTCTCTTTCTCTCTATCTTATCTCTTTAGGTGTCTGTCTCCCTCTTGATACTTGTGGGTTCCTGGTCCCTGTCCCTCTCTGTCTCCTCCCATCCATGCCTCCCTCTCTGCTTCCTCCTCCACCTCTTCTCCCTCTGTGACTTCTTGTGTCTTCTACCCTGTAACCTTTCTTTCTAAACTACAACATAAGACATCTCCTCAGCACCGTGTTCAGTGCTGAGCAACGTGGCCAGAATTCAGCAACTACTTGTTAGAACGAACTGAAGTTTTCTTCTTCAAATGGCTTCTGTTTTCCTGGGAGAAAATGTTAAGTCCTTTATGTTTAATGACGATCTACGTCTAGAAAGTGGTTCCACACTCCTTTGCATCCCATCCCCCATCCCTAGCCCCTTCCTGTTAATGAGATTCTGTTGCATTTGAAAGTGCCTAGAGCAGAAATAGGCCCATAGAAGGCGACTCCATAAATGTCAATTCCTCAGTTCCTTCTGAAGGGCACTGCGGCATCTCTGGCTAAAACAAGCCAGGAACCTAGACTCACCCTCAACCTCTCACCCTTCACCTCCTATTCTTTACCAGGTATCGCTGTTTTACTTTTTAAATGGCTCTTGACACGCATCCTCTAGCTGGCGCCGCCACCACACTCATTCCAGCCATGTTTTTCCGGGAACTATTGCAGTAGCCTCTTAACTCGTTTCTCTGCGTAGATTCTTTCAGTTCTTTCCCCCATTTTCCAAAAGGCGACTGGAGTCATTCTTCTGAAACACAAATCTGATTTTGTCATTTAATGCCCCCCCCCCAGCACGCACGCGCGCGCGCACACACACACACACACTCACACTCTCTCTCACACACTCCGTTAAAGGTACTACCTCGTCTGGAACCTGCCTTCCTCTAGTTTCTTCTCTGACCTTTGCTCTTCAGTCGGCTTAGCCCATCTTCAGAAGGAGCCCGAGCCATGGGACTTCTGCACTTGCTGGTTGCCTGCCTTGAGTTTTCTCATCCCTCCTCCTGCCTCGTTGATGCCTGCAGACCCCGCGCCTCTCAGCCCCCTGTCCCTCCCTCTGGGCAGCCTCCCTGGAGCTCAGCTGAGGTCCGCTCTCCTGCTTCTCCTTCCTCCTGGCATCCTAGGCTACTCATTGCTCACACTCGCCCAATTCTGATCGTACATGTATTGGGATGACTGTTTGGTGTCTTTCTCCTTTAAATGCCCCTAGTAGAGAGGCATTGTCTGTTTTCACAAAGTCGTAGAGCTCTGGTGATGAACACAGTGCCTGGCACGTAGTAGACTTTTAATAACTACTTCTTGAATTAAAGACAGAGGAGGCAAACAGGAGTCCCAGAGAATCACTGACCTTCACTACATGCCTATTAAAGGTGGTAGGTCTTCGAAGTGATGGAGAACATAAACTCACCGCATGAACAGTTAGGATATGACTTCAAGCTCTCTCTTCATTATCCATTCTTTCAGAAGCCCAGGGAGGGAGGCAGAAATTTCTACATGGCTCAATAACATAAATACTAGGGAGGCTGGAGAATCTAAAACTTTAATTTAGCCTCAATGTGTAGTCGTTTCCAGTTGAATGTTTGTAATAAGGACCACAGCGATGGAAACATTGACTGATCTGGGTCTTCTCACATCTGTTTTCTCTTTGGCCCAGGAGCCCCTAGCAATGAAAGGGTAAGAAATGAGGGAGTAAAAGAAAGAAGCAACATCAGCACCACTGTCCTCCACATACCAACTAATGCTCTGTATTTACCTATTCAACTTCCTTCACGTTCACTGATATTTTCTTTAGTGTGTGTGTGTGTGTGTGTGTGTGTGTGTGTGTGTGCGCGCGCGCGCGCAACAGGAGCATAATTACTCCACTGAAGTCTGTAAGATGTCAGTTATCAGTAGGTCTGTTTAGAACAGAGCATTTCAACTCTTGATAGGAGTAATGTAAGCCGGGATTCTTGCCTACCTTTTTTCTGTTTTTTAAAGATTCCTACTGTGAATGTAGCAGCAAAGAGAAAGAATCACACACACGCACGCGCGCACCCGTACACACACACGGTTTCCCTTGAAACAAATTTCTCTGCACCGTGAAGTGAATGCATTGCCTGACCTTCCACAGTGCTGAGGGGCTGGCCGTACGGCAGTCAGTGAGTTTAGCCAGAATTTGAAAGCTCACAGACAATCATATTAATAGAATAGGATTATTTTCTCTTAGCCCACGTCTTTGGAAATTTGATCTCCTGGGGACTGGCCTAGACTTGAATCAGGGGGTCCTGCGTTTTCACATTTTGTCCATTCAACCTGAAATGTTGGGGAAACAGCCTTTGAGTCCCAACGCGCCCCTAAAGGAACAAGGAACCACCCCCCATCTCCCCACTCACTTCATTCTGACCTCAAAGCAAAACAAACAAACAAAAACCCTAAAACACTTCAAATTCACTCTGGCCTTGAGTTCGGCCTGCCCCGGTTGGGGGTGAGCCGTGTGGGCTCACTGCGCCTTTGCTGAGTTGGTCAATCATGGTGGACATCGGTCTTCCCAGGAGGACGCAGCTGAGTCCCACCCTAATGGCAGAACACTCGACAGGGTTCTCTGTAACTTAAAAGTCACCAGGCTGTGTCTCCACCCTCTCTCCTCTCTTTATCCCATTGCATCTAGCATGTTTCCAACCCCAGTTGAACAGAGTTCCTGTTTGCTTCTGCAGGATCGCACTGCCGGAGAGAGTCATCCCACGGACTGGTATTACATCAAACCCACCATTGCAGACTGACCCCTCAGTTTTGCCCCCAAATCCTTTTTCTTGATGAATTCGCTCTCACCCTGCACAGCAACGGTTTCAAACCTGCACGTCTTTAAAACTCCTCAGGTTGCAATCATGCTATAAAAAGTGATCTAGGACAGTGGTTCTCAAAAGGGGGGTTTGGTTCTCTAGGGGACATACAGCGATGTCTGGAGATGTTTTTGTTTGTCACAAGGAGGAAGAGGTAGTGCTACAGCAATCTAGTGGGTGTAGAGGCCAGAGATGCTGCTCGACATCCTGCAACGCCCAGGACAGCTCCCAACCGTAGTGACCTGGTCCAAAATGTTGACAGTGTCGTGGTTGACAAATCCTGATTCTGGGTGTTATGGACTGAATTGTGTCCCCCACCCCCCATTCATATGATGAAGCCCTAGTTCCCCGATACAACTGTATTGGGAGATAGGGCCTTTAAAGAGGTAATTAAGGGCTTCCCTGGTGGCGCAGTGGTTGAGAGTCCGCCTGCCGATGCGGGGGACATGGGATGATGCCCCGGTCCGGGAAGATCCCACATGCCGCGGAGCGGCTGGGCCCGTGAGCCACGGCCGCTGAGCCTGCGCGTCCGGAGCCTGTGCTCCGCAACGGGAGAGGCCACAGCAGTGAGAGGCCCGCGTACCGCAAAAAAAAAAAAAAAAGGTAATTAAGCTTCAATGAGGTTATAAGTATGAGGCTGTAATCTGATCTGACTGGTGTCATATGACTGTATAAGATGAGGAAGAGACACTTGGGGAGGTGTGGCCACACAGAAAAGGACATATGTGAGGACATAATGAGAAGGCAACGTCTGCAAGCCAAGGAGAGGCCTCAGGAGAAACCAAACTTGCTGACACCTTGGTCTAGGACTTCCTGCGTCCGGAACTGTATGAGAATAAATTTCTGTTGTTTAAGTCACCCTGTCTATAGTATTTTGTTATGGCGGCCCTAGCAGACTAATAACACTAAATAATCTATTTTGGGGGCAACTTGGGAAAGTGGGAAGACTGTAGGATTGACAGTATGGCCTTAGAGCAATTTCTTTACCTCTCTGACTTTTTTTTTTAACATTGTGAACATAGATTTTGCATTTTTTTAATTGAAGTATAGTTGATTTACAATGTTGTATTTCTGTTGTACAGCAGATTGATCTGTCATACATATACATGCATTCTTTTTTGCATTCTTTTCCATTATGATTTATCACAGGATATTGAGTAGAGTTCCCTGTGCTGTACAGTAGGACCTTGTTGTTTATCCATTATATATACTAGTTTGCATCTGCTAATCACAACCTCCTAATCCATCCCTCCCCCACCCCCCTCCCTCTTAGCACCCACAAGTCTGTTCTCTATGTGAGTCTGTTTCTGTTTCATAGATAGGTTCATTTGTGTCATATTTTA
>RJWK010042538.1:0-19122 GCA_004363435.1 Platanista minor
CTTTCCCATGTTAGGGAAGTTTTTGGCTATAATCTCTTCAAATATTTTCTTGGGTCCTTTCTCTCTCTCTTCTCCTTCTGGGACCACTATAATGCAAATGTTGTTGTGTTTAATGTTGTCCCAGAAGTCTCTTAGGCTGTCTTCATTTCTTTTCATTCTTTTTTCTTTATTCTGTTCCGCAGCAGTGAATTCCACCATTCTGTCTTCCAAGTCACTTATCCGTTCTTCTGCCTCAGTTATTCTGCTATTGAGTCCTTCTAGTGTAGTTTTCATTTCAGGTATTGTATTGTTCATCTCTGTTTGTTTGTTCTTTAATTCTTCTAGGTCTTTGTTAAACATTTCTTGCATCTTCTCGATCTTTGCTTCCATTCTTTTTCCAAGGTCCTGGATCATCTTCACTATCATTATTCTGAATTCTTTTTCTGGAAGGTTGCCTATCTCCACTTCAGTTGGTTGTTTTTCTGGGGTTTTACCTTGTTCCTTCATCTGGTACATAGCCCTCTGCCTTTTCATCTTGTCTATCTTTCTGTGAATGTGGTTTTTGTTCCACAGGCTTCAGGATTGTAGTTCTTCTTGCTTCTGCTGTCTCTTTATCTTATGTTTAACTAACATGTGAATGTGAAATTCTCAGTAATTTACTCTGGTCAATGAAGTAGATATTAAAAACCAGTATATGTTCAAATAAACCTGGATATGTAATACCATTTAAAATTAAATTTGATATTGTTGGATAATTAGTTACACTGTTATATCTAGCATGTGTTAGAGCCTCTTACGTGATTCTTAGAAAATTATATTGGTTGCTCTCATTACAGTTGAACAATGTGTTCTGATTATGGCTTCTCCATTGAAGTGGCCCTAGAAGAAATCTAGAAGTGAAATCCATCACAACCAGTGCACCAGCATATAATCCACTATTATCTGGGTTGTGAGCCCCTCAGGGTCTCAGGCTTTCTTCCTTACATTTGTGCCCTGGCACCTAGCCCAGAGCCTGGAACATAGATGATGATGATGACGATCATTACTGAACTAAACTGAGGGACTGAGAACCAGATTGGAAAGTAGAGACCATGCGTTATTTTCCACCTGCTCTGAAACGTATTAATTTTGCCAGTGATTGTGAGCAGTTACCTGATCTTACTACCAGTTCTTACCCCCTTTAGAATAGATTCAGTCTTTCTCACGTGTGTTAAGAGAAATTAAGAACACACGATAAACCATATCAGAAATATGAAGTTCATTTCTTCATAAATGAAAGAGGTTATGTTAATTTAAAAATGGCTTGGAAAGGAAATAGCCAAAATACTAAAGTATATTAGCACAGGTTGCAATAGCATTGGTTAGGTGCCAGACATTTTACATATATTTTTCAGTCCTCAGAACCCATCAAAATGATCATTTTGTTGCTAGAAAATGATTATATTATCTTAAGTTATGAATGAGAAAATTGAGGCTGAAAGGGAGGTTAAGAAATTTTCCCAAATTCACACAGTGAGCAAGTGGTACAACCAAGAAATTTCAATTCTTGCCCGCAAACTCATGTACTTTCTCCCACAGTCTAGCAGCAGAAAGTATCATTAATCATATAATTTCACAAATATTTTAATTATCGTATCATCACAATTTTTAATTAAATATTTGTGAACTTATATGATATATGTCAGAGATCAGGGAATGAGTAAACTGACCTATAGGATATGTTTATCCAGATAAAGAGGAAGAACTTCAAAAGTTCTCTCTCACCCTACAAAGAATATTACATTTTGTCCTTTTGAGAGCTTGTGAATGCCATTTGCTACTATAGGAATTTCCTATAGTAGAATCACAGTTGGAACAGTGGAAGTATTATGTCCAGAAACATCATTTTTTAACTTCATGAGATCACAAAGCATGAAGCATTGAATAAGGGTCATCATGCTTGATTCAACATAGCTTTAGTCAACAACTTGCCATGAGAATTCCAGTCAACAGACACGGTTTAACCTGAGAGGGCAGATCTTATCAGTCCTGTTTGTGCTTTGCTACCAAAGCTATTTTGCAACTTTCCAGAGATAATTCATTGTGTTTATTAGCAGAGACTCTTCCTCATAAACTCTTTTTTCTTTTTGACTTAGACTGGAATAATATTATTATTCACAGGAAGTTATTTAAGCTTTTAACATTTCTCAGCTCCTGATAATTTTAACACTCAAATCCTTTTTATCAACGGAGTGAAAGTTCAGCCTATTAAATATTGGTTATCAGTGTCAAAAAGATATCTTTTGTGGGGAAAAAAAAGATACAACAGAGTCCCATGTTAAGCTTTTCACTAGCACAAGAGTCACAAACTTAGATGCCTACAGCAGCCAGGAGGGTAATTCAATGAAAAACTTAGTCCAGTAGGGACTGGTGGTGAGATAGCTAGTGTCCTATCTGAAGGGGGCAGCCAGAACTCAGATCCAGCCAAATTCTATGCAGGAATTTGATCCAGTGTCACCAGATCTCCAGGTTTTTATTTGTTGTTGTTGTTATTCTTTAAGAGAAACCAGCAACCAGATTCTTATGTAATATCTCCATACTGTTAATGTTGGCATTTTATATGTTTTAATACCATGCAATTCTAACAAACATACACATGAGTTTAGACTTTATGACCTTGCTTCTAGACCATAGGACCTTAAATCTTAAGAGTTCAATAAACATTCATTGAGCACCTTCTCCATGCTAGGTACTGTGAAAGGCACCAGAGATACTAAGACAAATACAATCCAGCACCTGTCTTTGAGTCGCTCATATTCTAGTGACAGAAATGTGCATGGTACAAATAATTATTATCTAGTAGGAAGAAATAAAATTAATCATATAATCTCACACATATCAATACTTAATTATAAATTGTGGTGAGTGCTGTAAAAGAAAAAAAACAAACAAACAGCACAATCATAGATCAGGGAAGAAAAGGAGGAAGAACACTCTAGGCAGAGGGAATAATATCTACAAAGACCCTGAGCTATGATGTAACTTGGCATTTCTGGGAAACTAAAAGGGGACCCAAGTGTGAATGATACATAGTAAACAAGGGGAAAAGTCACACATGTTGAGAATGGAGAGAGAAGTAGGGGTAGATCATAAATGGACCTGTGGTCAACGTTAAGGATTTTGAGAAATAAGAGGCCATTGTCAGGATTTTAAGCAGGGAAATGGCAAAGTAAGATATGGGGTTTTAAGGGATCATTCTGTCTACAGGCTGGGAAATAGATTATGAGGGTCCTCTTATGCCAGAATCCCAGTGACCAGTTAACAGGTTAATTCTGGAGTCTAGGCTTGTCCTAGAGTGATGCCTATAGAGATACAGAGAAGAGTGCAAACTTGGAATATATTTTAGACATAGTAAATTGCTGTGGAGTACAAAATATGCATGACACAGAGATACAAATGGAGATGATACTGGGTAGGTAGACTGGGCAAACTCATGAATAACTTCAGCTGCCATAGTAACAAACTTAGTCTTTATCCTGTGGGTAAGACAAAAGTTTGATGGAATGAGTTGACACAGTTGGATTTGTGTTGACCTAATAGTAACTTGATACAGTCTCCTGTCTTCAGTAAAGACTTTATGGTCCATCCATAACTAGTCGTTTTTTCCCCCTATGCTCTAAGCTTAATCATCTAAAATACATTGGCAGCTTCTGAGGGTATTAGAGTCCATCTTTGTTTCCTATCTCTAAAGCAAATGAAATCATGACTACAATATTACTTCAAGTTTGGTTGTATTCTCTTCCATACATAGAATGGTGTCCTATGGAGAACATGTCAGTGAATCTAGATGTACCTATTCAAATCTTCTATCTTATGACTTCCATACTCAGAACCTCATGTGGTACAGCAATGCATGTTGCTTCAGTGCCTAAATGCCCCATTGCTGATGGATGCATATTCCTTGTTTCCCACTCCCATCTGGAGAGCCCAAATGTATGCTGATGCCTTGCAAATTCACATGACTGTTTCTGAGTGGAATAGATTTTCCTGATGATGTGCAATTAGACAAGGGTAGCTGACACTGCTATAGCATAAACATTTCTTATAGAAATTCAGCATCTCAGACTCTGGCTTTTGGACATGAGGGACCATATTTACCCTTTTGCTTAACAATTAGACAGGCAGACAAAATAACATGAAACAGTTTTCAGACATTGAACAATAGACAATGCAAGAGAATGATCCATGAGGGAATAACAACAAATGAGCTGAGCCCTCTGCCTGGAGAGAGTTTCCAGGGCACAGCACAATGATGGTGAACCCAAACAGAGCCCAGCAGTCTCTTTGAGTTGAAGAAATGGAGTTTAGACTCTGGGTAGGCCATAGTATCTGGAACCTGTGATTTGTAGGGCAGAGTCCTAGAGAGAATGGTACAGCCACAAAGAAAGAGCGCTTGCGAATCCAGTGAGACGTCCTGTCAAGTCTTCACCTAAGTACTAATATGCACATGTATGTGATGAAAGTATTAATGGTAAGGTAAATACCACCAAAAAGAAACAGACAGAACAATCCCTAGACCACACACAGGGTCAGGAATAGTGTATGTTCCCACCATCAAAAGTGAAAGACCTCCTAATAAATGGGTACTGGGTAGAATCACCAGAAGGAGCAGAAGCTGGACAAAATTAGTCTAGACTATAGGCTGCTCAGGAGATAACAAAGCTTTAAAAATAAGACTTGAAAGTATAAAATTGATTCCAAGCGTCTGAACTATGTGTCAGCATAAAATCCAATACTTGTTACAAGAATGCAACAAAATCCCAAAACCAACATGTAAAACTCACAATGTTAATAAAAATTAATGTGTTCAAAAAATCAGGAGAATCATTACCCGTAATCAAGAAAAAAATCAATCAATAAAAACAGATCCAGGAAAAGAACATACACACACTACTATATATAAGATAGATTACCAACAAGGACCTACTGTATAGCACAGGGAAATATACTCAACATTCTGGAATAACCTGTATGAGAAAAGAATCTAAAAAAGAATGAATATATGTATATGTATAACTGAATCATTCTGCTGCACACCTGAAACTAACACAACATTGTGAATCAACTATATTAAAATAAAATTTAAATTAAAAAAAAGAAATGATAGTACTAGCAAGCAAAGACATTAAGATAGCCCTTATACATATTCTCCATATGTTCTATAAGGTAGAGACGAGTATGAGCATGATGAGGAGAGAGTTGGAATGTTAAAAAAAAAAAGAACATAAATGGAACCTCTATAGATAAATACAATAGCTGAAATGGTAAGTACACTGGATGAGATTAACAGCACATTAGACACTGGAGAAGAAATACTAGAGAACATTAATACATAACGATAGAAACTATCCAAAATAAAACATGCAAATAAAATGACTGAAGAAATGAACAGAGCTTCAGTGAACTATGGGACAATATCAAGTGATCTGACATATGTGTACAGTTAACCCTTAAACAATGTGGGGATTGGGGCACCAACCCTCCACACAGTCAAAAATCCATGTGTAACTTTAGTCTGTCCTCTATATCTGTGGTTCTGCATCTGCAGATTCAACCAACCATGGATGGTGTAGTACATATTTGTTGAAAAAAACCACATATAAGTGTACCTGCACAGTTTAAACCATGTTGTTCAAGGGTAAACTGTAATTAGAATCCTAGAAAAGGAAGGGATAGAAAAAAATATTCAAAGAAATAGTGGCTGAAAACTTTCAAACTGTGATGAAAACTATAAACCTACAAAGTCAGGAGGCTTGACAAAACCAAGAAGAAGAAACATGAATAAAAGCACACCAAGGCACATCATAATCAAATTGCTGAAAACCAGTGATGAAGAAAAAATATTAAAAACAGAGGAAATAAGTCACAGAGAGGGGGCTTCCCTGGTGGCTCAGTGGTTAAGAATCTGCCTGCCAATGCAGGGGACACGGGTTCAAGCCCTGGTCCAGGAAGATCCCACATGCCATGGAGCAACTAAGCCCGTGTGCCACAACTACTGAGCCTGTGCCCTACAGCCCATGAGCCACAACTACTGGAGCCCATGCTCTGCAACAAGAGGCGCCACTGCAATGAGAAGCCCACGCACCACAGTGAAGAGTAGCCCCTGCTCATCGCAACTAGAGAAAGCCTGCATGCAGCGATGACGACCCAATGCAGCCAAAAAATAAATTTAATTAATTAATTAATTTAAAAATAAAGTCACAGAGGAAAAAAAATAGAATGATAGCAGATTTCATTAGAAACAATGCGAGCCAGAAGATATTTAGGGACATCCTTAAAGTACTGGGTGTGGGGCCATGGGGACAATCTGTCCACTTGACATTCTACACCAAAGAAATATATCCTTTTAAAATGAAGGCAAAATAAAGACTGTTTTAGACATACAAAGCAGGAACAATTTCTCATTAGCAGACCAGGAAAAAATAATGTTAAAAGAAGTACTTTAGGCAGAAAAAGATTATATCAGAGAGATATTTGGGGCCACAAGAAGGGATAAAAATTCCAGAAATGGGTAAGTATGGAGAAAATTTTTCTTCATTTTTAATCTCTTAAAAAGATAACTGATTATCTAAACTGGAAAGCAAAAAATAATGACAGTTTATTGTGGGGTATATTATATATGTAGAAGTGAAATGGATGACAACCATAGCACAAAGGCTGGGAGGGGGAAGATGGAAATATACTATTGCAAGTTTCTTATAATATAAGTAAAATGGTATAAGATTACTTGAAGGTAGACTATGATAAGTTAAAGTTGTATTTTGTAAGCTGAAGGGCATCGCCAATAAAACAAAGCAAAGCTAATAAACCAATAGTGGAGATAAAAAGGAAACATAAAAAATACTCAGTTAATCCAGAAGAAAGTAGGAAAGAAAAGAAAATAATGAATAAAAGCCAGATGGACAAATAGAAAACAATAGCAGAATGGTGGATTTAAACCCAACCATATCAATAATTATATTAAAAGCAAATGGGAAGAACACAACAACTAAGAGATTTTAAGATTGAATAAAAAGCAACACCCAACTTTATGTTGAACTCAAGAAACCCACTTTAAAGACAAAGATAAAAAGTAAAGGATTGAAGGCATACCATACTAACTAACTATAATCAAACACAATGGATGTGTTATTCCATTTATATGACAATATAGGAAAGTAAAACATAGTGACAGAAAGTAAATCAGTGGTTGCATGTGTCCAGAGAATAGGGGAAGGTATGGCTACAAATAGCACATGGAAACGTTTTGGAGTGATGGAAATCTTCTGTACCTCAATAGTGATGGTAGCTATAGAATTGTATTTATTTGTCAAAATTCAGCAAATATTGCACTTAAAATTGGTGAATTATATTGTTTGTAATTTATACCTTAATAAAAATGATGAAAGGAAGGGGCACCGAGTGAGAAAAAGAAGTGGGGAGGAATAAAGAGGAGAAGAAAAGGAACAGGGAGGAGGGAACGGAAGAAAAGAAACTAACCATTTGTTTTCAAAAACTACAGGCACTTCAGTAAGAGTAGTTTCCACTGGCCCTTTACTCCATTATGTAAAACATTTTAGCCCTTTTTTCTGATCCTTATTTTCTACCCACATCTACAGTCTGATGGTCTTACCTTCCACCTCAAGAAATGTATTGACTGTTGTACTAAACAAAGATAACTGTATCCTAAAGAGAAATTTTGGCACCAGCGACTGATGGGAAACTTTCACCTAATTAAATGAGGAATGCCTCAGAAGAAACTTCCCTTCCCACTTGCTATCTATGACAACGACCTCTGCCCTTCCTGACCTCACTTGCTCCATCTCTAGCCACATCTTCTCTTTGTTGTTGAAAGCCCCACCCAACCCTCTGCACTGCTTTTACTCTTCAGCATCACAGTTCCCTTTCTTCAATAAGGAAGACCATTTTTATATCCTCCCCCATCTCCCACCAGTAGGGAAAGTTGAATACACATGAAAGTGTTACTAGTGGGCCTTTGGGTACACAAAGGACCAAAGTAAGGCATGTAAACTTCAGACGGTAGATATATTTTATACAAGGACAATTAGACTGCATATAGGATAGACTCTAAGACTCTGGGGAAAGAGTTGGGATAATCAGATGGTGGAGATGTGATAAACTGATAAAACAGGGCTAAGCGTGGCATCAGTTGGAAAAAAAGACATGAAATATAGAGCAAAACAATATCTAAACAGATCTGAGTGTACTTACAACCACTTAAACCCGTGCTAACAGGCGATTAAGTATAAGATATCTTACCTACAGACTGGGAGAAAATATTTGCAAACAATGTGGCCAACAAGGACTTAATCTCCAAAATGTGCAGACAGCTTATACAACTCAATAACAGCAACAACAAGAACAAAAAAACCAAACAACTCAATCAAAAATCAAAAAATGGACAGAAGACCTGAATAGACACTTCTATTCCAAAGAGGGCATACAAAATGGTCAATAGGCACATGAAAAGATGCTCAATATTGCTAATTATTAGAGAAATGTAAATCAAAACTACAATGAGATATCACCTCACATCAGTCAGAATGGCATCATTTAAAAGCCTACAAATAAATGCTGGAGAGGGTGTGGAGAAAAGGGAACCCTCCTACACTGTTGGTGGGAACATAAATTGGTGCAGCCACTATGGAAACAGAATGGAGGTTCCTCAAAAAACTAAAAATAGAGTTGCCATATGATCCAGCAATCCCACTCCTGGGCATGTATCTGGACAAAACTCTAATCTGAAGAGATACATATACCCCAGTGTTCATACCAGCACTATTTACAATAGCCAAGACATAGAAGCAACCTAAATGTCCATTGACGGATGAATAGATAAAGAAGATGTGGTGTATATATACAATGGAATACTACTCAGCCATAAAAAAGAATGAAATAATGTCATTTGCAGCAACATGGATGGACCTAGAGATTATCATACTAAGTGAAGTAAGTCAGAGAAAGACAAATATCATATGATATCACTTATATGTGGAATTTGAAATATGACACAAATGAACTTATTTACAAAACAGAAACAGATCACAGACATAGAAAGCAAACTTACGGTTACCAAAGGGGAAAGGGGATGGGAGAGGGATAAATTAGGTGTTTGGGATTAGCAGATACAAACTGCTATATATAAAATAGATAAGCAACAAGCTCCTACCGTATAGCACAGGGAACTATATTCAATATCCTGTAATAAATGATAATGGAAAATAATATATAAAAGAAGATATAGATATAGCTATGTAATTGAATGACTTTGCTGTATATCGGGAACTAACACAACACTGTAAATCAACTGTACTTCAATAAAAAATTTAAAAATTAAAAAAAAATGTCTTGTCATACATCACAAAGAAGATATAACCCATCTTCACACTCTGAGATGATTTTCTGGTCAAAGGTGATTCACTTATCTGATTATATTTAAATAATAATTATTTAGATACTCTGGAAAATTAACTTGCTAAACTTTAAATAATGTACTAGTAACATTTCTTGTTCACTTCAGATCACCATGGATCAAAGCCTTTATAATTACATAGACATAGAAGTGGGTATATGTGAATCTTTCCGAATAATGAAGGCTTTCTGTAGAAAGGCATATATATCTTCATAGAGAACTTATGTTCCCCCAGACTTGAGAGTGATGAAAAAGTTGTTCTCAGAAACTATCCAGATGTTTTCACGGCTTTTACGTCTCCAGGTGCTTCTTACCCTGACCACACATTCCCTGTGGAGAGGATGGATGATTCTGTAGCTCCGGGCCAAGAATATACCTATGAGTGGAATATCAGTGAGGACAGTGGGCCCACCCACGATGACCCTCCATGCCTCACATATATCTATTACTCCTATGAAAATCTGGTACACGACTTCAACTCTGGACTGATTGGACCTCTGCTTATTTGTAAGAAAGGTAAAAAAAAAAAAATCAAAACAGCAAAGATGTTGGATTGGTAAAGATACGATAATGGAATGAGGCTTGAGAGTGTCTTGGTATCTTTTCGTAAATCAAGCAGAGAAGGGTGCAGAAACCAGATCATCATTTGACACTGATATTTGAGGATTTGCAATCTTCCTCTGTTTCTTCAACCCCTCCTTCATCTCGGTCCTGGGAGCCTCTCCCAAGTAAATCTCTGTCTGAGAGTATGTTCTGCTGCCATGCTCATATGATCCATAACATTTACCTCAAGGCCAAGTCTTTTTGAAAGTATACAGCAGTCCATACTCTGCTAAGAGTACTTGGAAAGAACTTTGAGTAATATATCTGAGGTTTGGGTTGGTAATTTGGTCTATAAACACACAAAACATCAGGTTCCTTTCTTGTAAACAAGCTGAACACTTTGAGTGGTAGGTTTCAAACACACTCAACTGACTTTATAAGAAATTTCATTGGCTGGGCTTCTTAGGAGCAAGCTTGGACTTTTATTTTACCCCAAACAAATTCATCCCGTCTTTCATTAAAACAAACAACCACAACAAACTGCACTGTGGGAGATAATGTGATGGATTCACCATCTGTCTATACATACATGCATACCATACCTACATACATTCCTAATTCATTTATTCACTATACAAATACATATTTTCATTGCCTGGTATAGAAGATACTGTGATGACACCGAAAACATTTTAAACTTCTGAAAGTCTCTTCTTTCATTTTACTATCAGGTGCATTTTTTACTCATGAGAGTGGATTAATCTTGACCCTCTCAACCAATTCTCTAGTGTCCCATTACATGTACTAGCAAGATGGCTATATTAAACTTGGAGTGTGATGCGTTTACCAAATGAGCTATGGTACCTATGCATTAACTTATTTTCTTTAATATAAATTTATTTATTTATTAATTTCTTTATTTATTTTTGGCTGTGTTGGGTCTTTGTTGCTGTGCACAGGCTTTTTCTAGTTGGTGGCAAGCGGGGGCTACTCTTCATTGCGGTGCACGGGCTCTAGAGTGCAGGCTCAGTAGCTATGGTGCACGGGCTTAGTTGCTCCACGACATGTGGGATCTTCCCGGATCAGGGCTCGAACCCGTGTCCCCTGCATCAGCAGGTGGATTCTTAATCGCTGCACCACCAGAGAAGTCCCTGCATTGATTTACTGACACTGGAAGAAATGGATACTTTTACTAAAGCCTTGACAATCACCAAATGTTTTCTCTCTGTGTCAGATCAAATTTACTTTTAAAGCCCCATTCCTCAAGGCTATCAGGTGCCAGAAAAAACAAGGTGCCACCAGGATTTTAATAAGCCTTCAATCATTATTACTTCATAGATGCTATTTTTATAAGAACACTTTACAGTTGACATCATTATGATTGGCTGCTTATCTTAAACTCTGTTATCTAGGAATAGCTAATGAGAGTCTTCTGTCTGGGATGCTATTAAAAGTATGTCTTTTTTCACAGGCACCCTAACTGAGGATGGGATACAGAAGATGTTTGACAAGCAACATGTACTGATGTTTGCTGTGTTTGATGAAAGTAAAAGCTGGAACCAGACATCATCCCTAATGTACACAGTCAATGGCTATGTGAATGGGACAATGCCAGGTAACACGTGGGCTGTGTACTATCCAAAAATAGTTGAAGCATTGATCCCATTGTTTTCCTAAAGGCACTAGGGTAATTGACCATACTTACTATTTTTTAACTCCTAATCTGAAAGGTAATGTAATCTAGTTCAGTGGTTCTCAAGATTTAATCTTTTTTTCTTCTTTTTTTAACTAGCAAGTACAACAGACAAATTAGAAGCTACCTAAGAGAAGGAGTGTGCAGTCTTATTACATGTAGTGCTCTAAGCAGGTTTCACCTTGGCCTACATCTCCAGGAAGACATCCAGGATATCAGCTTAGTGAGTTGTGTGGTCCCTGATGCATGGTGACCATGTTTTCTTCCAGAGAGGAAGCCCTACAAAACAGAGTTCAAGGCCAGTCCTCAGAAGGAACGGTCAGCAGGAAGAATGTAATGAAGACACAGTGAAGATGAACAGGAGATTAGGAGAAATATCCAACATACAAAAATACTACTAGCATTTCAAAAGATGATGGATGAGTAATATTCAATGGCATATGGGATGTTTTTCCCTTTTCATTTACATGTAGACTCTTGTGAAAAAGCAAAATCATAACAATTGTTAAGAGAAAAAAAACTCATCCCTCAGGCTTCCCTGGTGGTGCAGTGGTTGAGAGTCTGCCTGCCAATGCAGGGGACACGGGTTCGTGCCCCGGTCCGGGAAGATCCCACATGCCACGGAGCAGCTGGGCCCGTGAGCCATGGCTGCTGAGCCTGCGCGTCCAGAGCCTGTGCTCCGCAACGGGATAGGCCACAACAGTGAGAGGCCCACGTACCACAAAACAAACAAACAAACAAAAAAAACCTGATCCCCACCTAAATCACTTCTACTTCTCTCTGATAGAAATGACCTAGAATCAAAGATCCTGTGGGGGAAAAATGGGGAAAATGAAAATATTACTTTATTAAATAAACTATGCTTCAAAACACTAAGTTTCTCAGAGGCTGTTTTCTATATCTGAAAATCACAAATGGCTTTTCTTACTAAAAATAAAACTTGTCAAGAGTTGAGGTCCGGACATTGCTTTTAGATTGTATTCCTCCATTTGATTCTATCTTCCCACCCGAGTCATTACAAATATACTAAGATGACCCTGGGTTTTGATTCAGAGTTTAAAAACTTAAGTTAACTGAGTTAGCACATCTGAGTTCACACCTTGCTCACTTCTCTACCTTAGTGTGGCTTTTAGCAGTTAGTTGTCTCAATGTGCTTTCATAAAAAAATGGGTTAGGGCCACAACAGTGAGAGACCCGCGTACGCAAAAAAAAAAAAAAAAAAAAAAAAAAAAAAGGGTTAATCATCTATCCTGGTGCAGAGGGTGTTTAAGATGTTTTTTTACAGATAACATAGCATGTCTAGTACTATGGGCCTTAGAGGGGAGTGGTCAAAAGAGAAATTGTATCTGTGTCCTGGCAAAGTAAATCATCTGTCTAAATATAGAGAAGAAGAAGCCAAAATAACCCATATGAAAAAATAAAAATTAATAACTCTATCAGGGCACAGAATTTATGAATTTATAGTTGAAAAAGACAGAGTAGCTGGGGTAGAAAGTAGCTGGTAGTAGAAACTGAGAAAAGTTAATGCTTGTAAAACTGCCTTGTGGGGCAGTATAAATTGAATAAATATGATAAACGCTAATACAGATGTATGAAATGCTCAACCCAATATAAGCATTGACTGGAGGCAGACAAATTCTTCCACCAAAGCCTTCTACCTTCCAGCTTCTTGTTCTCACCTGTGATACTAGGAATTGGTCTTGTTACAATGGTCTAAACAAGACAAGCCCTTAGCCCCTCTTTGGGTAAGGGACTGATTCATGGCCCCACAATCTAGCATCGAGTGATTATAGATCTGAAATTTAAAACCCAAGCCAAGGATAGAAGCCAGAGGTTGGAATCTCCCATAGAGCAAATCAGCATTTTCTGAGTCACGGTGGGAGCAAGAAGGAGCCAAACAGCTTTTGTACTCAGTTCTCATTACTCCATCCATGAAACGCTCCCAGTGACCCAGTATACTGAGGATTTGTCCACTGCATTTTAAGGAGATCCTATAACCCACACAGTAACTCACTGCCTTGTCATTAAAACAATCAACCAGTGGGTAAAGAAACAGTATAAAATCCTTAAAGCATCTTCACATCTTCTTCCTGTTAGGATCAAGCCCTTTTAGGATTAGAGGTTTAGGCCCTTAAACTCAGCCCTGTTGGAGGCTCTGGCAACTCCCTCCAGCTGAGTCCAGATTGGTACTAGAGTGACCAACTACTCAGGCTTGTCCAGGACTTTCTCAATTCTAACACTGAAAATCCTGCCCATGGGAAACCCCTCAGTCCTCAGTAAACCAGGATGGTTGGTCACCTACTTTCTTCTCTCCTTGGCCTTAGCAATCCCTGTGTTTCTAAACTAATGTCCCTCCTCTCTGGGCTCTATAGTACCACTTATTGCAATGAGTTGTGACTGCTTGTTTGCCCACCACTTGGATGTCTGCTTTTCTAGGGCAGGAATGAAAATGGGAGTGTCTATACCCCCAGAACCTTGCACAATGCCTGATGCAAAGCGGGTGCTCAATACATATCTGGTGAGTGAATTTGTTATCACAGACTGCTGACTGCCTGTTTTGGCCCCCATCTCTCTCTCTCTCCCTCAGATATAACAGTTTGTGCCCATGACCACATCAGTTGGCATCTGATTGGAATGAGCTCTGGGACAGAACTGTTCTCCATTCATTTCAATGGCCAGGTCCTGGAAGAGAACCATCATAAGATCTCAGCCATCACTCTCGTCAGTGCTACGTCCACAACTGCAAACATGACTGTGAGCCTAGAGGGAAAGTGGATCATATCTTCGCTTATCCCAAAACATTTTCAAGGCAAGAAATCCTAGGATCCTTTCGTCCTAGGCACTAACTCCCTCATTTTCCTTTGCTCTTGCAAGCCACCCACACTCCAGACACCCATTCCTTAGTTCTTGAGAACAGAATTTAGATACTTTGCTCTTAGACTTATAGCTTGTTAGTTGGGGATGGAGGAAGTAGAGAAATTGACAAAGATTTTTTTAAGTGATGCAAAAGCCGAAGAGGTCTCTACTTCCTTAAAAGGAGAAAGGAGGAAGGAAACAAAAACATACATAGAGATATTCTTTCTTGTGCTATTTAATATGCAGCTAAAGGAAAAGAACTAGATGTTGCAACCGGTCAAACTTCTGTAAATTTATAGAAGCACCAAGTTACAGAAAGTGTAAACATTTTAACATGAAAAAATTGTCTTTCATAACAAGATGAGCACAGAGCCTGGACCAAAGAGGAACTCAGTGGGTGTGTGTTGAATAGAAAAAAGACAGTATCTAACCAGCTGAGGAGTGAGCTTTAAAGAACATCAGTGAATTCTAGTGGGGGAAAAAAATCAGCCTAGGTTGTTATATGGTATCAGGTAAACAAAATAACTAACGGTCTATTACACATTGTTGCTTTAAAACAGTTAGGAGGAGGGTTCCTGTAAATATAAGTAAATATCACTATAGGAAATCATTGTGTTACCAGAATAATGTGTATAAAAGCAAGAAATATAAAAAAGAGACACTTTATGGGATCATTTCATTTTCTATTCACACTAAGCAGTCAAAATTATATTTGAAGTAATGAAATTATCACAATATCCCTGGAAGATAGAGCCCCAAATACTAATGAAACAACAGCAAAACTAACATTATTGAGGTTAAGTGCTTTCTGTATTATCTTATTTAATTTTTAAGAACAATTTCATATAGTACATACTAGTAATATCTTCACTTTACAAATAAAAGGAAGAGGTTATAGGAAATATGAGAAATCAACATGACCTAAGTCATAAGGATCTGGAAATTTCAAGAAATTTTCCTCCCCAGTAAGAAACAAAAGATAGCTTTCCAAGTTTTTTCCCTAACCCATCCTCTCTTTCCCTCACTTTTTTATTCTTGCTCCTTCTGCTGTGTATTAAAAGAACTTCAAACCAAAATGTTCAAAAGTTGCCTGAGCATTACTTTCACTGTTATTATTGAAAACTTCCACAAATTTATTTAAAAGATGTACATTTTATCAGCCTTAATTTCTTCTCTCAAATTCTTTCATTGTCTTTATGCCCTAACTCAGCTGGGATGCAGGCTTACATAGACATTAAAAACTGTGCAAAGAAAACCAGGAATCCTAAGAAACTAACTCGAGACCAGAGGCGGCACATTAAGAGATGGGAATACTTCATTGCTGCAGAGGAAGTCATTTGGGACTATGCACCTATAATACCAACAAACATGGACAAGTGAGTTTGAGGGGTTCTTACTACTGTGCAGAGATTCAAGACATTTTCCATAGGGTCCTAGATGCATGGGGTGAAATGTCATGAGTTGACAGCTTTCATGGTAATACATGTATTGGATTTCATTCAGGTTTTCTTTTCCAAAACAATCTGAAATTACTCCAAACTCACCAAGAGAACTCAGAAAAATAATAATAATAGTAGTAGTAACAACAACAATAATAATAGCAGCTACCACTTCTTGAATGCTTCCTATTGCCAATCACTGTGTTAAACCTTTCTAAGAGCTTTGCTTTAACTCCACAAGGTAGAAACAGCTTTTACTTATTTTGTAAATTAGGAAATGGGAGAGTGGGATTAAGAAAACTGGAAATTCAAATAGCTCTTAAACACTTGAAAAATACTCAAGCTCACTCACAGTAAAAGAAATATGTAAATTAAACTTCTCTCAAATACTATTTTTCACCTATCAGACTCACAAGTTTAGATGACATAATGTATTGGCAACGCTGAGAGAAACAAGCTCTATCATGTATTCCTGGTGGAAGAGTGAATTGGAAAAGGCATTCTAGAGGATAATTTGGCAATGTGTATTAAAATTATAAATGCATATATTTTTTGATCCAACAATCTCACTCTGGGAATTTACTATATAGATATACTTGTTTACTGGTGAAATGGTATGTGTACAGGATGCACTGCTGCACTGTTGTAGCAAAAGATTGGAAACAACACATAATGTCCACCAATAGGAAATAAATAAGTTATGGTACATCCATACAATGGAATACTATGCATCTGTTTTAAAGAGAATGCAAAAACTCTCTGTACTAATATAAAAAGTTCTCCAAGAGATATTTTTAAATTAAAAAGTCAAGGGAGCAAGAAGGTAGAATAGCAGATTCCCCGACTTGTATTCCCCCACAGCAACGATAATTTGGCAGCCATCCACAAACAGAAGTGCCTTTGTGAGAGCTTTGGGATCAAAGTAGGAACTTGAAAAATCTCAGTGGAAGTCAAGACCAAGGAGGACTGTTTTGAGAAGGCAAGTCCATGCTCAGATGGTTGGTTCACATCCACTCATGCCCCTGGTGGCTGGCCTGCAGACCTTGGTCCCACTACAATCTTGAAATGGCCCTGTTACCTAGTTCCATACCTCAAAACTGCAGTTCAGGAGCAGTTCTGCCCACTCAGGGACCCACCCAGTGATCCACTGGGAGCCCTCCAAAGGGCCAGATGGGAGCCACACCCATCTACACACTTGGTAACAGGCCTACCGTTTGCAAACCCAATTGTGGACCTTGAAGTAGACTGTTATCCCAGTGCCAGCTCTACTGACCAAGGTCCTGAAGGCAGTTCCATTTTCCCAGGGACCAGACAGGGTCTATACCCACCTGAGCCCCTGGTAAAAGGCCTTCCAACCACAGATGCTTCTGCAGGCCCAGCAGCAACCACATGACCTGGTTCCAACCTCACTCAACTGTGATCCCAGAGGCAATTCCATCAGGCTGCAGACCTGACAAGAGGTTTTTACCTGCCAAAACCTGTCTGTAAAGATTGGAAGGGGGTGTTTGCTCCTTCAAATGCACAAACACCAACACAAAGCTACACAAATCACAAAGAATCAGGCAATATGACACCACCAAAGGAAACTAATAAAGCTCCGGTAACCAATGTGAAAGAAATAGAGATCTACAAATTGCCTGACAAAGAATTAAAAATAATCATCTTAAAGAAGCTCAGTGAGGTACAAGATAACACAGATAGGTAATCCAATGAAATCAGGAAAACAATAAATGAACAAATTAAGAAATTTAATGAAGAAATAGAAACCATAAAAAAAAAAAAAACAGAAATCCTAGAGCTGAAGAATACAATAACAGAACTGAAAATATTCAATAGAGAGCTTCAATAGCAGATTTATCACTTTAGCTTTACGGACACCTATAGATTAATGGATACATGTATATGTATGGCTGAGTCGATTTGCTGTGCACCTGAAGCTATCGCAATATTGTTAATCAGCTATACTCCAACATAAAATGAAAAGTTATAATAAAAAGTGAAGGGATAAAAAAGACAAGGTTACTATATAATGATAGAGGGGTCAATTAATCAAGAGACTATAACAATTATAAATATATATGCACCCAAGATTAGAGAACCTAAATATATGAAGCAAATATTAATGGAACTACAGGGAAAAATAGACAGCAATACAATAATAGTAGGGGACTTTAATACCACACTTAAATCACAGGATAAATGATCCAGATGTAAAATCAATAAGGAAGCAGTGGAATTGAATAACACTGTAGAACAAGTGTACCTAACAGACATATAAAGAACATTACATCCAAACAAAGAACATTCCATTGAACAACAGCAGAATATATATTCTTCTCAAGTGCACATGGAATATTCTCTAAGATTCTTCATAACATATTAGTCCACAAAACCAGTTTTAACAATTTCAGAATATTAAAATAATATCAAGTATCTTTTCTGACCATAATGTATGAAACCAAAAATCAGTAACAGAAGAAAACTGAAAAATTCACAAATATGTGGATTAAATAATAGTCTCCTGAACAACCAATGAATCAAATAGGAAATCAAAATATATCTTGAGACAAATGAAAACAGAAATACAACATACTAAAATTTATAAAATATAGCAAAAGCAGTTGTAAGAGGGAAGTCTATAGTAATAAATGCCTACATTTAAAACAGAAGAAAGAGAGCCTCATGCACCAGAGAGCAGACAGCGGAAGCAAGAAGAACTACAATCCTGCAGCCTGTGGAACAAAAAACACATTCACAGAAAGATAGACGAGATGAAAAGACAGAGGACTACGTAAAAGATGAAGGAACAAGATAAAACCCCAGAAAAACAACCAAATAAAGTGGAAATAGGCAACCTTCCAGAAAAATAATTCAGAATAATGATAGTGAGGATGATCCAGGACCTCAGAAAAAGATTGGAGGCAAAGATCAAGAAGGTGCAAGAAATGTTTAACAAAGGCCTAGAAGAATTAAAGGACATACACCTAGAAGAATTAAAGAATAAACAAACAGAGATGAACAATACAATAACTGAAATGAAAAATACACTAGAAGGAATCATTAGTAGAATAACTGAGGCAGAAGAACGGGTAAGTGACCTGTAAGACAGAATGGTAGAATTCACTGCTGTGGAACAGAATAAAGAAAAAAGAATGAAAAGA
>RJWK010042539.1:0-19122 GCA_004363435.1 Platanista minor
GAGATATTCCGCGGAAAGAAGCCGAAAGCCCAGCATGTGAGGTTGACTGTGCCCTCTGAATCCTGGCTGTGGGTCACGTTCACGGCTGGGGGCCCTGGGGGAGAAAGCACAGAGCCAGTGAGGCCCGGGGCCAAGCCCTGCTCCCCATAAGGGAGACGGAGAGAACACTCTCCACCTCTGGCTGAGCCCTCGTCCATCTCAGACCTGCTCCAAGTCTGTTCTGCACCCTGGGGCCCAGTTCCTTCAGCCGGGCAGGAGGAGGGGCTGGGATGGGGCCTCACACTCTTGGATCCACGTGTTGATGCTGAGGAGGGGGCCGTGCGGCATGGGCTCCTGGGGACCAGGAGGGAACTTTCTGGGGCAGGCAGGCTGGGAGCCAGGGTGGCCCACCGAGGTCTAGGGGCTTCCTCTGGTACAGTTTCTGTCGGAAAGCCCACTGCTCCCCTGGATGATTGTCACTGGTGCGGTTCATTCCCCTCCCCACCTGCCCATCTTTCTACAGTGGATTTAACAGAGCAGGAAATTGCAGGACACCACGCCAACAGAGTATATATGCACCCAGAGGACAGGGAGGGTCTCCGTGTGCAGAGTCACGGCGGGGAGGCTCTAGGGGTCTGGGGGAGAGGAAGGGCCCTGGTCCAGGAGCAGTACCTGTTCTCTCCCTGAAGCCTGTCCAGGATTCCAAATAACCTCGCAATCTTCCACAAAGCTCTCCCTGCAGGTGGGCCTGGTAATACTTGCTTTGAAAGCCATCTGTGTCCCAGGACTTCTCCATTTCCATGGCCAAGTTCCGAACCAAGGACTGGGGCACTGTACATCCGTGAGTCTCCGGGTGACAGGAGAGGAGGAGCTCCCCATCATAGCAGAGAAACCTGAAGCCCCAGGCGTGGTTGTCTTCTCAGATTTCACAGCCCAGATCTCCTGGAGGGAATTCACACCTGCACCCCACCCCAACAGCAGTGACTCCTCCAGTCCCCGTGTCCCTCTGTCCTCACACCCAAGTGAGAAACCCCAGCCAGAGGGCCCCCTCCCTGCTCCCTTCCATGTCTTCCCAGTGCTGCTGCATCATGGCCACCCCCCTGCTGAACTCACAGACCAGTCCTCTGGCCCCTGCCCCCAAATCCAGTGAAACACCTCACAGCACTCTCAGACCCTCCCCACTCTCACCTCCTCTCTCCTCCTGCAGGGCCAGGATTTCTGCTAGAAGCCCTCTGAGGTCCTTCCAGGTCTCTGTCAAGTCCTTGGACTCTGTGTCTCACATCTCAGCTCCCAGCTCTCCTGCCCACAGTCCCCGGGGTTCTACCCTGCCTGTCTCACGGTCATAGTGCAGGAAGGCCTGGCCATCCAAGTGTCTCCCAGCGAAAAAGCTGGACTGCACAGATCCATCCCAGGACAGCACCGTGAGGTTGTAATGAAGACTGTGTGATCCTGGGGAAGGGGGAACCGCAGATGAAACAGCTTTCTGGAAACAAGTGCACATCAAATGTTTACCAGACAAGTTCTGCTGTCCTGACCTGCTCCAGGACTGAGGATGCAGAACATGCACATGTACAAGGGACCACAATGAGAATTTTTCCAACACAGGGGAAAAAAGAAAAAGAGAAGTGAAGGAGAGGGGAATTGAGGAGTGGAGGGAGGGGTGGAGATGGGCAAACATGCAGGACAAGTGCCAGGACAGGGAGGCACTGGCTCCCTCAGGGTCCAGGCAGGAGGCCAAGGGGAGAGGCTGGCCTGCAGTGGGCAAGAGAGAGGCAGGAAGACCAGGGTGAGGGGAGGTGGAGTCAGAGGGGAGGGAGGGGCAGTGTCAGGCCCAGAATCAGAGGCATCCCTGGTCAGAGGCGGGTCAGGTGAGATGGAGAGCGAGGGCTGCTGCCCGTGGGGCACGCTCATCATGGACAAGGTGGGCTCAAGGGAGGGTGAGGCACGAGGCAGAGGGGCCTGAGGGGCTGGGCTGTGGCCCTAAGAGAGTGCAAGGTGGGCCAGTACCCCTGGTGGAGGTGAAGCAGTGGGTCTGGGCCCAGAGTGCAAGAGGCATGGTGAGGCCCCAGGTGGGGAGGTGGCTGGACCTGCCAGTGTCCCCTGGGAGAGCTGGGTGTTGGGGGCCTGAGTCAGTGCCATGTGCCCAAGGGTCATGGAGAATTAGAAGGAGGGGTGGCAAGAGAAAACAGAACTGAAAAGCCAAGGTGCACATTGGGAGGGACCTGCATGGTGGGAGTGGTTGGGGGCAGGTCACACCTCCACAGAGGGTGTGGGTCAGGCAGCCAGCACAGGAGGGGTGGGGCTGGGGGAAGAGCCCCTGTAGGGAAAGGCCAACTGACCAAGTGGCATCAACAAGGATTCTGGATACACGGTTGAGGTACTGAGAGCCCACTGGGGTCAGTGAACCTAAGAGAGGGTGATGAAGCCAAGGAGGTGGGCAGTTGGACCAAGGGTAGTATTCCTGTTGGGGAGGGAGGAAGGGCACGGGGCTGCAGAGCAGACAGTGGTGAGGGCCTGGACTGGGGGGCAGGGGATGAGACGCCTCAGGGGTGACTCTGGGGGACCTTGGGTTAGGGTGAAGACAGGAGAGGAGCGGTGCGCTGGTTGAGGGAGGGTGAGGATGGCATGGTGATTCCTGGGAGGAAGCTTGCGATTGATGAGAACGTGGTGAGGGCCTATGGCTGGTGGACAAGGTGTGGGAGCTGGGCAAGGTGCCGTGGGGGTAGGTGCAGAGGGACCAGGGCTAGTGGAGTCCAGCACCTGAGGCCTGGAGAGTGGAGGTCTCAAGAGGGTGAGGTTTAGGATGCAGGAGTGGGGAAGGGGCAGTGCTGGGTGAAAGGCCCACACTGAACGAGGGCCAAGAGTAGGTGCCTGCACTGGGGCGGAGCTAGGAGGATGGGTGCCAAGACCAGGGGACAGGTCCTCCTACAGGGGCTGTGCACTGTGCTCAAGACCCAGTTATCGTTAGCACCAGAGCGCCCCCTGGTGATGAAAATAGGGTAGTGATGAGGGAGGGTAGTCCCCCTGGGCAAAAGTCATCCCCAGAAATGTAAGGTTAGTGAAAGCTGCGGGGAGGTAGGAGCCATGCAGGTGTCTGATCCTTGCAGGTAAAGACCCATGGGGGGAAGAGAGGGACGTGTGGTGGGAAAGGGGATGAGGGTGAGGACGCCCTAGGAAGGGATCAGAGAACTGTAGAGAGAAGGGGACAGCAGGGAGGGGCCGGACAAATCCTGAGGGGGTGCAAGAGAATGCAGGGGAGGAGGCAAGGAGAGAATCAGGGGTGGGAGCACGGGCACAGCACTAAATTAGAGTGAACATGAGTGCGGGAGGGGGGAAGTAAGGGAGGAGGGGGGGACTAGAGACCATAGAAACCACAGGAAGAATCTCTAGGCCCCAAAGCCATCAGATTCACTCTGTCAATGAAATTAATTAATAAACAATCTATAATAAGAATAGAAAAGAGTTTTATTTGAGCCAAACTAAGGACTAGCCCTGAGCCCAGCAGGGTTTTCAGCACAGCACAGGCTTTTTTATCTTGTCAGAACAAAGAACATTAAACAAGTCAGGGCTACAGCACGTACACGTACAGCACATACAGTATGGCCTTGGTACCTGGGAAGGGAGTCTTATCATCAAAGGTGAACCAGCGTTGGAGTCCCAAGAAGAGGGGCATTTAATCTTTATTTTTTAAATTATTATTACTGTTATTATTTTTGCGGTACGCAGGCCTCTCACTGTTGTGGCCTCTCCCGTTGCGGAGCACAGGCTCTGGACACACATGCTCAGTGGCCATGGCTCACGGGCCCAGCCGTTCCACAGCATGTGGGATCTTCCGGGACTGGGGCATGAACCCGCGTCCCCTGCATCGGCAGGCGGATTCTCAACCACTGCGAGACCAGGAAAGCCCTAATCTTTATTTTTAACATGGAGATCCTTTACTTCTGGTCAATGTGCCCTTTTCTTTAATAATTAAAGCAGATGTACAATGTATGTCTGACAGGCCACAAAGAGGCAAGTTACTTAGCGCAAAATTCAACTTAGTTCATGTATAAGCCAGAATGACTTCCCTGTATCTGAATATGTAAAAACATTTTTTGTTGCTTCCCTCAGTGAAAGTCAGGTTCGGCCACGGGGACCACAGCAGTAGGAAGTGTGGTTCAGGGCCCTTGGGCCCTTCCTAGAGCTCCTGATCTCTAGAAAGAGACCCCCAACTCCAAGGACTGAGGTCCTTGAGCGCTGCCTGCCTGGAAGCCCCCTGATTCCCAAGGCCAGAAACGGGAAGAGTGCAGAGCTGAGAACAGGAGGAGAGGACAGCGCTCAGGGGCCTAAGAGGGCGCCCCACACACCGGTGGGAAGCGGCCGCCTGAGCGTCGGACCTCCAAGAGCCCTTGATCGCCTCTGACGGGAGCAACCCGGGCTTGGGGGCAGCCTTCCTACCCAGGGCAGTCAGAGGACGGGGATGTGTGAGGAAGAGGAAAGCAGGGAGGGCGGGTGCAGCAGGGGGAGCAGAGGGTGGGAGTTGGAAAGAGACTGAAAAGCGGGAACGTGCTGTGGTGGCCACAGGCCGCGAGCCGCTCCCGGCCCCTCCCCGACCTCAGCCTGCTCCCCACTCGCCACCCCGCTGCACCGCAAGTGAGCCGGTCCCCGCGACGCTCACCGAATCCCACCCGGACCCTGAAACCGCCCCAGGCTCCCGGCTGAGGACCTCAATGAATGCCACTCACCAGCGGCGGTAGCCGTGATCACAGAAAGGGCAGCGCCGCCTAGAAACGGCAGGACAAGAAGCAGCGCCATGGACCAGACCTTGTTAAACCTCCCAGAGGCTCCGGGACACCAGCCGAGCGGGAGGCGCTGAGCCGGGCGGCGGCGGCGGCGCACTGGCAGCGGAGACAGCCCGCACGGAGGTTTAAAAACTTGGCCCCGCCCCGGTGCCTGTCCTCCCTCTCCCGAGCCGGGACCGCCATCCAGCCGCCTTCGCCGCCTAGAAAAGCCTGGAGGCTAGAAAAGCCTTCGACTTAGGATCCCCAGGAAGGTGAGACGGAGGGTGAGCGCAGACAAATGCCGAAGGGACAGGCTCTGAGCAGCAGAGAGTTAGGGCGCCCCCCGCCCCCGACCAGAAGCGCCCAGATCACCGCCTCCCTCCCTTGCAAAGAAGACTCCCCGCCCACGGCAGGGAAGGTCTCACAAGGCTGCTTCAGAGACACCCCACGTTTCTGGTTTCTGGCCTTTCCGGGCTTCTTCCTTCAGGCACAACTTCTCTCCCATAACCCCCTCCCTCCACCTTGCACAGCAGAGGTACTGGGGACAGTCCGCTGAGACCAGATTTGCAGACTTCAGCAGCTCTGCCTCTCAGAAGCCACTTCCCCAGATGAAGGACTCTTCCCCAGAGTTCAAACTCTTCTAGATGTTTCCACCATTATAATCGCCTTCTCCTCCCACTGACTCCAAGACTGAGCCACGTGTCTTTTCCTGTGGCCTCAGCCTATAGGTATCCACACTCTCCCAAGGCAGCCTCTTGATTCAGGCCCAATGAGGTGGCTCCCTGTGATCTACCCCAACACCCACCTCTCCAGACTCCCCTTCCAACCTGCCTCAGGACATCTGCAAGTCTGGGCCCATCTGCCCCTCAAACCCAACAGATGAACAGGCAAACTCTACCCCTCTCCCCCTCCCCAAGTTCTCCTTAAGCATCACCAGCTTGGTCCCTTCTGATCCCCTTTCCCCTGCCTCTCATGGGCTCACAGTCAGCTCCTCCAACCCCTTTTCAGTCCCACTGCAGCTACCTTAGCCCAGGCTTTCAACTACCTCAGCCTAGAGAACTGCAAAGGCTTCCTAAACACCTGCCCGTTGCCAGTTATAACCATAAGGCCCCAGTCACCCACAGCTGCCCCACCTGCAGAATTAACACATAAGGTCTCTACTCCACCATCAAAGCCTGCAGCTGCCGCAACCAGCTATCTGGCATCACCTTCCACTTCTCTGGTGACGTCTCCCCTGGGTTGCAGTAAAAGTGGGCTCCCCGCATTTCCTCGCCCGGTCCCACCGGGATGCCACTGCTGACACATTGCCCTCCTGTGGGTTACTCTCCTCTGCCTTCCAGCCCATCAGAACTGCACGTCCTAGAAGATCGTCCCAGTTATAGCTGGTGGTAAGGGTGGTACGACCTTGGGTACCACTAAAAACTACCTAGCTGTATGCTTTCAAAGGGTGAATTATGCGATACATGAACTATATTTCAATAATACTATGATAATAACAATGCCATCCTGAAAAAAGCCTCCTTCTACTGAAAGCTGTGACTTATCCCCAACACACATCTCTTGGTCTCTGGAATACCTACACCATGGTCCTCAAACTCGGCTGTTTATTAAAACAAGCTGGAGAGTTTTCACTGTCTGTATGTTCAGGCAGTGGCCAAAACCAATTGAATTAGTATCCCTTGGGTTAGACTTAGACCTTCATATCTTTTAAAGCTCCCTTGGTGATTCCAATGTATTGGCAAGTTTTAGAACCACTGGTCTAGGCCATGGTTTGAACCTCCCTGATGGTACCAGGTGTGCCCTCCCTTGAACCCTATCTTACCATCTTATACTCCTCCCGTTAGACAATGAACCACTCCAGGAGCAGGAACTGTGTTCATTTCATCTTTGTCTCCCCTGCAAATGCTTTTTTTTAAGTTGTACTCTGCCTCTCATTATAACCATTCCACTAAGACACTTATCCAATACTTTTCCTGTGGATGGAAATGTCATGCCTCAGAAAGTTTTAACAGTTTCTTAGATTACACATTTTTATTAATTAATTACTTTGACCATCATAATTTATTTAGCAGGTCAGGGATTGGGTCCTGTCCCATCTCAGAGAGCTCCTTTCATTGCGAAAGGTCACAAGGGTAGTGAAAGTATAGAGAGGCAGATGGAACCCAGCTCTCCTGACAAGCCCTTTCCTCCATGACCATCCTCCCTCAAAGACTTGCTAGGTGTGGCAGCTCCAGCAAACTGTCTCATTCGAGTCACACCCCCTCTCCCCCCAAAAAGACTTTTAATACTAATACTAATATGTTAGGCTTGTCTCACAGCATTTAGAGATGACTGCAATGAGAGATAAAGCCAACTACTCTTCGTGAGAGGTACGACTCCAGATTTGGGGTGCTCTCCCGGGTTTAGGCGTGGCTGCCCCTCCCCCATCAAGCGTCGCAGCTAGTCTTTTTTTGTTTGTTTGTTTTTGTGGTACGCGGGCCTCTCACTGTTGTGGCCTCTCCCATTGCGGAGCACAGGCTCCGGACGCGCAGGCTCAGCAGCCATGGCTCACGGGCCCAGCCGCTCCGCGGCATGTGGGATCTTCCCGGACCGGGGCACGAACCCGTGTCCCCTGCATCGGCAGGCGGACTCTCAACCACTGCGCCACCAGGGAAGCCCCGCAGCTAGTCTTTTGTACAAAGTGTTTTCCCTCCACGCCACCCTGCCTCCAGCCTCCCCTGCTCTGCCCTATAAACTACTTTTTCTCCCTCCACTCTCCCTTTTGTACCCCTGGACTCACTGGCACACTGGCGTCTTTCTCTGCGCAGACCTCTCGCACTGCTGCCGGGTCTCGAAAGGGAACCGATAACAGCCAGCGCGGATGCTTGCATAACCCAAGGCGCGGCCCCGCTGCACACTCAGATAACCCAACCCCTAACTCTGGTTTAAAGGTAATAAAAGTTGTTCGTGGATATAAAAGCAGAATAAAGGCTCTTATGGGCAGGTTGGGACAGGAGTGAGCTGCATTCAGGCTTCTGGTCCTCACACTGCTCAGCAATTACATCTGCAGGCTGCGAAAATGCAGACCTGCACGGGTCCGCGGAAATTCCGAGTAGGTAGGTCTGATGAGAGATCTGGAATCCGACTTATTTTAAACCGCCTCTGGATTGATTCTGAGTTCGGAGCTGCTTCTTCCAGCCCCCTCCCCTGCGGGGCCCACCCTTAGATTCTAGGATCTAAGTACACTTCCTACAGCCTCGCGTCGCCCCCAGGAAGGAAAGCGCTCGCCGCGGAACTGGCCTTTGAATCCGGTCCTGCCTGCCCGAATGAAAAGCAGAGATCCAGAAAACAAAAACAAAAACAAAAAAACCACCGAGGTTCTGCCACGTTCAGGGAGGAAACTAGTTTAGACCCAGTGTGACTTCCTTCAAAGACTGGGGTGACTGCCTGAAATGATACGATAACAGCAGAGCCGGGCAACGCTTCGTCGTTTACAAAACGCCCGGGTGAGGGTCGACTTGGGCGTCGGTACCAGACCGGTCCGAGGTGAGTCACGTGTGTTCGTGTGTTTGAATATGCAGAGGATAAGCCCTAAAGGAGAGAGTGGAAAAAGGAGGGAGGAAGGGAAGGGGGAAAGGGTTGAAGAAAGGAAAAGAGAAGAAAATGGGAGAAAAAAAGCTACGGGGAAATAAATTTTTAACGATGTAATTTTATGATTTCTAACGTTTATTTTTATTCTTTATCTAGTTCTGTGATTTATTCAAGGTTTGCCACAGCTGTTTGATCTCTCTCTGAATGCCTAAATAGACGTTATTGCCAAACCGCTGGAGAGTAAGTTGCACACAGCAGGACTCTTCACCTCCAGATGTGCAGGGTGTAGCTCTTAGCAACAAGAACAAGGTGTTTTGTTTATTTTGCTTACCTAACCAAAGTAAAAATTCCAAAGAGGATAATATTTTAAAAATCAACTTTGAAGGGACATACTTTACATACAATATAATGCATCTATTTGAAATGCACAGCTGGTTTGAGTTTTGGCAATTTACGGCCCATGTCACCATTACCACAGTAAAGATGTAGAACATTTCCACTGTCCCCAAAGAAAAGCCTTGTGACATAATTCCATGCAGCCAATATAAGGAGTAAGATAGATTTTAATGTATTGCTATGAAAAGATGTGCCCAACACACTTTTAAGCTTCTGTAAAAGCTAGAGAATGTACTGAATTATAATGCCACTAACACCACTTACAAAATATATATCTTATTTATTTTAAAATTTATTTTTATTTATTTGGTTGCACCAGGTCTTAGTTGCAGCATGCAAACTCTTAGTTGTGGCATGTGGAATATGGTTCCCTGACCAGGGATCGAACCCGGGCCTCCTGCATTGGGAGTTTGGAGTCTTACCCACTGGACCACCAGGGAAGTCCCCAAAATATATATTTTAAATAGATGAAACCCTGGAAGATTGCTCACCAAAGTTCTGACAGTGGTATCTCCAGGGAGTGAGATAATTCGTGGCTTAAAATTTATCTGAAATGTTAGAATCTTTTTTTAGTGTAAATTTGGATTTGTATTGTGTGGGGGGCCAGGGAGTGAATATTTCCACTTAAAAATATCATGACACTAAGCCCCAAAGTCAATAAGTTACAGATTTTTAAACACCAAAATGTTAACTAAAATCCAACACCAGAAACTGTATTTTGGGATAATCCTTCACATTTTCATAGCCCTGAATCTTTCAAAGTGCTTTGCAAAGGGATGTTTTTAGTGGAGTACACGGAATATAAACAAACATTTATAAGAGGCTCAGACTCTAATAAAAAGAAGCGCAAATCAGTGGGGACACAAGGGATACCATCACATTTATACTCAACCCACGTTCCAAACCCGTGGTGCCATAGCGTCCTCCAGCCGAGAAAAGGTCGGGGCAAAACTTATTCCTTGAACCTCGATTTGTCCTTGAGAAAAGATAAAGGCTTTCAGAGCGAGTCTGAGGAACAAGACACTGACTTTCTGATGTAAAGTTTCAAGAATGCTGGGCAATGGCAGTGTCTCAGTCAGAGCATCCAGCCCATGTGGGGAATGCTCGCTCTGGCTCACGGGTTGGCAGTGGCTCAAGGAGAGGACGCAGAGAAACAGAATTCCCTGGCGGTCCAGTGGTTAGGACTCTGAGCTCTCACTGCCAAGGGCCTGGGTTCAATCCCGGTGGGGGAACTAAGATCCTGCAAGAAGCGCGGTGCGGCCAAAGTAAAAGAAGGAAGGAAGGAAGGAAGGAGGAAGGAAGGAGGAGTTGGGATGGTGGCGGGGAGGCAAGAAAACTCAGACAATAACTGGAGAGGAAGAAAGCCTCCACACCCATCCCTGCTCCCCTTCCTGTTGGTGTTGGAGGGGACAACGCGGTCCTGGGAGGCACGGCTGGTGCAGAGACTTGGGTCGCTCCTGGCCATTTCTGATGAGCTTAAACTTTTTCCTTTGAAGAGCAGGCTCTGAAAATGGTACTGACAAAGTGGTTTGCAGGGCAGAAATAGAGACACAGATGTAGAGAACCAACGTATGGACACCAAGGGGGGAAAGTGGGGTGGGTGGTGGTGGGATGAATTGGGAGATTGGGATTGACATGTATACACTAATATGTATAAAATAGATAACTAATAAGAACCTGCTGTATAAAAAATAAATGAAAAAAAATTCAAAAAAAGAAAAGTAGGCTCCTAATCTCCCACTCTGACTGGTTTACCAATTCATCCTGATAAAACACAAAAACAAAACAAAGTCAAATTCTGATTTCTCTGGCCAATAGAAGGTCTGCACTCTCCCCATTCCTCACTTGCTTTAGGACTCCACACAGTGAACTGCTGGGCTCCAGACCTGCTGCCCTCAGGCCAGCCCCCTCTCCTGCAGGACTCCACCACTCGCCCAGCTGCACTCGGCTTTGTCTCTACTCCTCATCCTCTTCCCGCCCCAGAGCCATCCCTGAATATCTCTCACCCTTTTGATAAGACTTCTCCTGGAGTACAAATTCCTCTGAACTGCAGGAAAAAAGAGAGGCAAAGACCACTGAGAGAAACCCTGAAGGGCACCTGTGGCTCCGCCTCTAGACAGCCCACCCCACCCCCTCCAGCTCTCTTTCTGTGTAAATCTGGGGTACCCAAGTTGGGAACCACTGGTGAAAATGGAGAGTCAAAATTTAGGAAACCTTCCCACCTTGGCACTACATTCAAGACTTTGGTGTTATGGTCACAAGTGCCTTTATTTCTGGATATGGGACAATGACACTCATCAGATCAGCAGACTGCAAACACCCCCCCCCCAAAAAAAAAAAGGCTTAAAGGACTCTGCATTCGGGAGGAAGGTGAGATGGGGGACACTGTGACTCCAAGTCTACGGATCACTCCTACACAAAGGGACACTGAAAAGTGGTGCAGGACAGTCCATTCCCTCCAGGGACTGGTCAGGGAAGTCACAGCCACCAAGGGTGGATGTCAAATTCCCTCAAAGAAATACCATTGCAAGGAAACCTTTGTCACACTTTTAAGCCCACACAAATGCTCAAATAGAACCAACATCAGAAAACCAAAATCCTAGCTCAGATGACATCACTGAAGTTGGCTATAAGGCTTTGAGGGACCTGTTAGGTAGAAAGAACAACTCTATTTAGGGCTATAGCTCAATAGCCCCTACATCTTGGGGCCCCCAGAAAGGATACTATCTCTTCAGCAGCACACAGTGAGGTCATTTCTGAGAAAAACTGTATAATCTTGAATTCCTGAAGATTTTACATTTACTCAATGACTTTGTAGATGCTGATTAATCTTTGAACATCTTGGAATTAATTTGTTTTACTCTAAGCATAGAACCGGAAGCAGGAAACAAGGGACTGACCCTGAGCTATGGCCCCACCCTGTGGCTCTTTTAGGCAATAATCATAAGAGATTTTGAGCCAATGAAATCCATGGCTAGGTAAACAGTAAACTCTCCATTTCAACAAATGTTTCAGATATTCCAGCTTGCCTAGCAATATGCTAACTTGAACCCAGTCTCAACATTTAAAATTTATATTTTTGTATTCTTTTTAAATAATTCATGTATATTACACTGAGTTTGTTGCAGTAAGCCACCTGGAACCAAGTGTGGAATTAAGATAAGTAAATAAATGTGTGGTTCTTGGGGCTGCCCTGGTGGCGCAGTGGTTGGGAGTCCGCCTGCCGATGCAGGGGACATGGGTTCGTGCCCCGGTCTGAGAAGATCCCACGTGCCACGGAGCGGCTGGGCCCGTGAGCCGTGGCCGCTGAGCCTGCGCGTCCGGAGCCTGTGCTCCGCAACCAGAGAGGCCACAGCAGTGAGAGGCCCGCGTATCACACACACACACACACACACACACACACAAAAAAAGTGTGTTTCTTCATTGACTTATACTGCTCACACCATCTTTAAAATGTATCAACATTAAATCCAGTCACTTCTCACAGCCCTATTGCTTCCATCCTAGAACTGTCCTCCCCACAATAGTAAACAGGCTAGCCTTCCAGGTGGGCTCCCTGCTGGCTCTCATGCCCTGCTGTCTGTTACCCACATAACAGATGACATGAATTTTTAAACTGTGAGTTAGAGCACATCCTCACCACCACATCCCACGGAACACTACAGTGTCTTCCTTTCTTAGGCAGAATGAAAGCTCAGTCCCTCACCACTGCCTACAAGCCCCTCATGACAGGGCCCCTCTGGCCACCCTGGCCTCAGCCCACCACTGGCAGCCCGGCTCACTCATCTACTCACATGGGCCTCTGACACTGCCCAGTCCTGTCCCAGGGCTCCTGTCCCTGCTGTGACTCCCCAAGTGCACCGCCTCCCCAGGGACTCACACGGGTGCTGCCCCCCTCCATTCAGGTCCAGTGTCCCAAGGTCAAGTCCTCAGAAACATCATGTCCAGCAAACTCTCTGAGATATTTGCCCTGCCATTGCCACCACCAATCTTCTAGCCCAGCCCTATTTTTCTCCAGAGCAATTACCACTGATAGCAGAATAATTGCTTTTGTCATCTGTATCCTTGAAATATATGTTCTTTAAAACAGGAACCTTGTCTACTTGTCACCACTTGTATCTCTAGCATGTAGAACAGTCCCAGTGCATAGTAGGCGCTCAGTAAATATGGGTTGAATATAAGCTGGCATAGTGCTTTTGAAAAGCAATTTGAAAACATGTATGACAAGCCTTAAAAATGTTCATGTCGTTTGACCCAGTAATTTTTATTCAACAAATCTAAGATTTTTTTTTTTTTTTTTTTTGTGGTACGCGGGCCTCTCACTGTTGTGGCCTCTCCCATTGCGGAGCACAGGCTCCGGATGCTCAGGCTCAGCAGCCATGGCTCACGGGCCCAGCCGCTCCACGGCATGTGGGATCTTCACGGACCGGGGCACGAACCCATATCCCCTGCATCAGCAGGCGGACTCTCAACACCTGCACCACCAGGGAAGCCCAAATCTATGATTTTAAAATAAAATATAGAAGGATATTTAGGTGTAAGAATTTTATTTTTTAAAATTTTTGTCCATGCCAGGTGGCTTGCAGGATCACGGTTCCCTGACCAGGGATTGAACCTGGGCCTCTGCAGTGAGAGCTCCAAATCCTAACCACCAGACCACTAGGGAACTCCCTAAGCATAAGAATATGAATCAGGGACTTCTGTGGTGGCGCGATGGTTAAGAATCTGCCTGCCAATGCAGGGGACGTGGGTTCTATCCCTGGTCCGGGAAGATCCCACATGCCACGGAGCAACTAAGCCCGTGCGCCACAACTACTGAGCCTGAGCCTTAGAGCCCATGAGCCACAACTACTGAAGCCCTTGTGCCAGAGCCCGTGCTCCGCAACAAGAGAAGCCACCACAACAAGAAGCCTGCACACTGCAACAAAGAGTAGCCCCAGCTCGCCACAACTAGAGAAAACCCGTGCTCAGCAACAAAGACCCAACTCAGCCATAAATAAATAAATAAATAAAAAGACTAGGTGCTTTCACTGCTGTGGCCTGAGTATGATCCCTGGTCAGGGAACTAAGAACTTATAAGCCTCACAGCGTGGCCTAAAATAAAATAAAAAGAATATTAATCAGATTTTATTTGTAATGGTAAAAAAATGATACAGAAGAGCAGGTATATCCTTTATTTTTTGGAAATAGTATACAGCTGGTAAAAGCAGTGTTTAAGGAGAGTTTGTAATATCATATATAAAGTTGCTTATTGATAATAATGATGTTTTCAAAAACAAGATTCAAAATAATTCATAATGTATGACTACAGCTAACTACAGCTATGCAGTCCTGTATGGACAGACACACGAATACATGGGAAGCAGCTGGTGGGAACTAAGGGCCAGTCAGAGGGCTCACCATGTCCTCCCAGTGGAGACACCAGATGGTTTCCCATTTTTTGGCTTTTATACATTTTTATATGTTGTCTGTGACTGAGCAAGCTTTACTTTTTTAATAGGATAAAGTGCTTATTATGAAGTATTAAAACGTGCAAAATGAAATTTTAATGAAAAAGTCCAAGTCTCCTTTCCCAGCTCAGCTTGAAGCAGCATCTCTCCTTTGGACTCCACAGGGCAGAAATCCCTACTGATGGTCCTCCAGAGGGAAGAAATGAACTCTTCCTCCACAATCCTTGATCCATTCTTGGGTTTGGGAGTTGGCTGAGCAATAAAGGCAACACTAAGAATACCATCGGGCTTCCCTGGTGGCGCAGTGGTTGAGAGTCCGCCTGCTGATGCAGGGGACACGGGTTCGTGCCCCGGTCTGGGAAGATCCCACATGCCGCGGAGCAGCTGGGCCCGTGAGCCATGGCCGCTGAGCCTGCGCTCCGCAACGGGAGAGGCCACAGCAGTGAGGGGCCCGTGTACTGCAAAAAAACAAAAAAAAAAACCCCATCAATTATAGATTACTGATGTTATGTAATTTTAATCTCACCACACCTGAGAAAGTAGCATGGATTCTTTCATTTTCACAGCTTGAGAATCTGAGTCCCTGAGATACTGAATGTGTGGCCGGGATTCTCCAAAAAGTGTTGGCCTTGAAACTTAAATGACACTGGACTCCCTGGGAAGCCCACCTGGGCACCACCTGGGTGACAGATGAGTGGGTCACTCTGTCGTGGAGTGTGGGTCCTAGAATTTCTGGAGCTGTCTGTAGTTTTTCTCCTGAAGACTCCTACACATACTAAGATGATATTTTCCCTCCCCTCTTCCCACATCAAGCAGGCTTCTATTTACAAATGCAAAGATTACTTCCCTAATGTTAAGGCCAACAAGTGCTCCCCCGACACACACCCCCAAGTGACTCATCCCAACTGGATAATCTAAATTTCACTGAACTTACCCTCAGGGTTGCAGTTGAGCATGTGGATCCAAGACACAAGTTATCTGGAGATTTGGGCTTGGGTGATCTGGAAGGCAGTCCTGAAAGGTAATGTTCTACTAGATAGGCTTTGGAGAGGGGAAGGAAATGCCTGGTGAGAGAAGAAGACAGATGAGAAGATTCCAAAAGCAAACCTCAGTGAGCTCTGTGTTCCAACTAAAGGGTTTGGAAAATCTCCCAGCCATTCTTGGCTTGTAGTTTCCTGTTTCAATTCCCTATCTCTATGAGAGACCATATTGGATAAACCAGACCACACCTGACTGACCCTGGAACCCCACTTCCACCTTGGTGATCCAGTGTTTGATTGCCTTGGGGTCACAGGAATGGCAGACAGACAGGTAGGGACCAGACGTGGAGGTCAGAGAGGGTGATCCAGAGGCAGTGCTCTATGCTCAGCACCTGGGGCTGCTGCAGCTCCCCAGACTGGCTCCTACACCCTCAGGCCCTTCCTCACCCCTCAGCACGTTGACCTCCAGGCCTTCCTCCACCATACCTTGGCTGTTTGGGCCTATGATGTAACAGAGGGGCTCTGATCACACTTTCTGATCCAAAGATAGGGTGACATAGTCTGACAGTCATGAGCAAACTTGAAGGATAACAGAATGGGCCAATAATGAGAGCCCTGAAGTGTTGGTAAATGGCTTCAATCAGGTGTCCTAGGTGAAACTCCAAAGTGACTCATCTAATTATTGAGACCTTGAGCCCACATGAACACTAGAGGGCGTCCTGAGGTTGCTGAAACTACAAGTGTTGTGTCCAACCACCAAAAAAATGCCCTGTAGATAGGGCTTTCCTGCTTAAATCAAGATTTGGTCAGTAATAATAATAATAAAAATAATAAAATAAAAATTTTAAATGGGAATTCCCTGGCGGTCCAGTGGTTAAGACTTGGCGCTTTCACTGTTGTGGGCCCAGTTTCAATCTCTGGTCAAGGAACTAAGAACCCGCAAGCCATGGGACGCGGCCAAAAAAACAATAATAAAACAAAACAGTCGGTTTCTTGACCAAACAACTTGCATTTGTTAACTAATCATGCCCTTATTTTACCTTTTAATGATTGAAAGATATGTAAAGAAAGTAAATGCAGGGACTTCCCTGGTGGTGCAGTAGTAACAAATCTGCCTGCAACTGCAGGGGAGACGAGTTCGATCCCTGGTCCGGGAAGATCCCACATGCCGCAGAGCAACTAAGGCCGCGAGCCACAACTACTGAGCCCTCACGCCACAACTACTGAAGCCCGCGCGCCTAGAGCCCGTGCTCAGCAACAAGAGAAGCCACCGCAGCCAAGTATTAATTCATTAAAAAAAAAGAAAAATCTTCCTATGTCCTTTTTTTTTTTTTAACCTCACCATGACGATGTGGGATCTTAGTTCCCTGACCAGGGATCAAATTCCTACCCCCTAAAGCGGGAGCTCAGAGTCTTAACCACTGGACCCCCAGGGAAGTCCTTTTTTTTTTTTTTTAATTCTTATGGTACTTTATTGTATAGATATGCAATGCTTTTTTTTTTGAATATTTGAATTTTATTTTATTTATTTTTTATACAGCATGTTCTTATTAGTTATCTATTTTATACATAATAGTGTATATATAGTTCCCCGTGCAGCATCGAAGACCCAACACAGCCAAATAAATAAATTAATCAAAAAATAATTAATTAAAAAGATAACAACTTGCACAGAGATTGCCATATTGTCCTTCATAAAAACATTACCAATTTACAATCCGATCTGCAATATATTTGAGTACCAATTTTGGCACAATTATTTTTTAAACTATGAAAATATGTAGAGATACATATTTGGGAGCCATCTGTGTATAGATGTTATTTAAAATTCTGTGACTGTGTGAAACTAGAGCGATTAGGAAAGCAGTAAGAACAGAATAAGCAGCCCAGTTAAAGCTCTTAAACATGCCAAAATTTACAGCAAAAGGAGGCGGCAAAGGAGATTGAGAAGGAGCAGCCAGGGTGGTAAGAAGAAAACTAGAACTGTATGTCACAAGGGCGCGTGGGGGGGTGGGCAGAGTATACATATATGTTAATACAATCACTTCAGAGAACAATTTGGCATCTTGTAGTAAAGAAGTGCAATAATTCCACTCCTACAAACATATCCTAGTGGGACACACAAGGGACAAAGGAGAGATACCCAAAAATGTTCACTGCAGGCAGCCATGTCTGTGATAAAAACAAACTAAAAGTCAATGAAGAGGAAAAAGAGAGAGAAATTGTAGCATATTCGTACCATGGCTACTATCCAGCAATGAAAACAAATAAACTATTTGTATAAACGTGGATTCATCTTATATACAATGTTAAATGAAAAAGTATGCTACAGAATGATACATTTAGCAAGAAACAATTTATACAGTCTTAAAACATACCTAACAAGAGGATTTTTTAAATCCTTAGTAAGGGGCTTCCCAGGTGGCGCAGTGGTTGAGAGTCCGCCTGCCGATGCAGGGAACACGGGTTCGTGCCCCTGTCCGGGAAGATCCCACATGCCGCGGAGCAGCTGGGCCCGTGAGCCATGGCCGCTGAGCCTGCGCATCTGGAGCCTGTGCTCCGCAACGGGAGAGGCCACAGCAGTGAGAGGCCCTCGTACTGCAAAAAAGAAGAAGAAAAAAAAGTCCTTAGTAAGAAAAGCATACACCATATTCAAGACACACACACACACACACACACACACACACACACACACCAAGCCATCCTGGCCAGGAAAATGTTAATTGAAACACACGCATATCAAAACCACTGCAAAATAAAGACTGCATGTTTCTACTGTTTACTATGTATACCACATATAGCAAATGATAGTAAAATGTTACAAATCGACAAACCTGCATGGTGCCTCCATAAAGCTTTCTTATAATTCTCTATTTTTTTCCTCCAACTAGAACTACTTTGTAAAAACTTTGTGAAGTAAATCCAAAAGAACTGAGCAAAATAAATAAAAAGAGGACTTCCCTGGTGGCGCAGTGGTTGAGAGTCCGCCTGCCGATGCAGGGGACACGGGTTCGTGCCCCAGTCCGGGAAGATCCCACATGCCGCGGAGCGGCTGGGCCCGTGAGCCGTGGCCGCTGAGCCCGCGCGTCCGGAGCCTGTGCTCCACAACGGGAGAGGCCGCAGCAGTGAGAGGCCCGCGTACCGCAAAAATAATAATAATAATAAAAAATACAAAAATTAAAAATAAATAAAAAGAAAGTTGTCAAGCATGGGGAAAGCTGCTGAGAGGTAAAGAAAGGTGAGGACATAGACATCTTCATTAGGATTAACAGTATTATGTTAGTGACCTTGATCAGAAGAGACTTCCTTGAGGAATATGAGCAGAAGCCAGAATGAAGCGAATAGAACCAAGAAAGAAGGATGAAGGAAGGAACACAGGCACAAATAGGCCTTGGATGTGAAATTCTTGGCGGGGTGGGGGGAGCCGGACTGGGAGGCAGGGCTGGATTCTGAGCATTCTTTGGATCCAAAGCTTAGGGAAAGCAAATTAACATTTATGTAGCTCTTTCCACAATCTTCAGAGGGATCTTCTGAAATAGCTTTCACAACCTGAAGAATGAATTCTCCAATAGCTCCTGGGTCCCTCAGAGAAATTAAGTACTTTGTCCTACTTTCCGAATGCAAAGATAATAATGTGAAGTTCCTGTGGGCTAGAACCTCACAATCTGGGCCATTATTCTCAATAATATATGAAAAATCAGTAGATTTTGCTTTCCAGAAGAATTTTTTTTTTTTTTTTAAAGAAACTCCTGGGCTTCCCTGGTGGCACAGTGGTTGAGAGTCTGCCTGCCGATGAAGGGGACACGGGTTCATGCTCCGGTCCGGGAAGATCCCACATGCCGAGGAGCGGCTGGGCCCTTGAGCCATGGCCGCTGAGCCTGTGCGTCTGGAGCCTGTGCTCCGCAACGGGAGAGGCCACAGCAGTGAGAGGCCCGCGTAGTTGCCACAGCAGTGAGAGGCCCGCGTACGGCAAAAAAAAAAAAAAAA